>JABUQX010006909.1:0-20000 GCA_015478945.1 Trachelipus rathkii
GCAGTAAATATGCTGGAAGTATAAAATTTAGAGACTTCATAACTTTTTTAAGCTCATTTTTTTAACTTTTTTTTTTTTACTTTCTTTTACTGATTATTTCAAACATTTCATGTAAGTTTTATGAAAATTGGTGAAAATCAGCTGGTGTAGCTAGAATTGATAACTACGGTACTTCCATAGAGAAATATTATAAATATGAAATTTATAGACCTATTATTTCATATTGAACAACTTTAAAAGCAATGTTAATTAGTACTTACATATTTTTATTTTTCATTGTAACTCCATGGTCTTACATTTCACTTCCCCACTTCTTTCCTCTTCATCCAAGTCCCCACTAACCTAATTTTGCATAAAATATGAATGATCCAATGTTCCCATCTCCAACCTTCTCACTGATTTAATATCCACCACATATTTAAATGTCTCTTTCTTCAACGCAAAATCAATCATACTTTTACTTCAACACCACCTCTTCCCTTCCCATTCTTGTATACTTATGGAGAATCTTGTTTGAAAAAAGTATGACTTATGCACATTTCTCTCATAGCACAAAAATTAATCACCCTCCTACCATTCTCTTTCTCTCCTGCTACCCCAAAGACACCAGTTATCCCATTCCTCATTTGATCACTTATCCATCAATTGGTCACAAAACACATCCACTCTGCAGCCCCCCCCACTCACTCCATCCAAAACATCATTGAGATCATTCCAGAAAGTACATTTCACTCCCTTCAATATCACCCTCATATGATCCATATAATGCCACACACACACTTTAACAATCTAAATTTAATCATTAATAATCTAGAACTCACAAACCCTAAACTGACCATAGATCTGGGCATATGCCACAGATCACCATCAGAATAGTAACTCCTTCTTCCTCCCACCTGCTTCTTTGTATCACTTTTGTTATAAAACTGTGTTCCAAAATCTATCCTCTATATTATAATATATAAAACCTAAAACAATAACTGGTCTCAATAATTTGTGTATCTCTCCATTTCAGTACCTAATATTACATGTTATATACAAGGTGAAAAGTTTTGATATTGTTATTAAAATTCTTTGTTACAACAATTTCTCCACATTCCATATATATATATATAGCATATATATAAAGGTGAAAGGAGCATATAGAGCAGCATAGCATATATATATTATATATATATATAATATATATATATATATATATATATATATATATATATATATATATATATATATATATATATATATATATATATATATATCAGAAAGTAACTATACATTTTCAAAATATTAATGAAGTATTCACTGGTTCTCAACAGCAGATTTTAATAAATTTCATGATTATCTAAATAATTTTTCTCAAATGAAAGAAAATTTATAAAAAAATGTAAATATATATGAATCAGATTTGAAAAAAAAGTATAAAATTATTAAATATTTCAAATATCTAAACTTTTAGTAAACCAATATAAATTGATGTATTTTTGCTAAATATTAAAAATATAAATAACATTAAATAGAGGGCTATGGGTAGAGTTTGAGCATAAACTTTTTGGATTGGAGTGAAAGCAAATAAATTTTTTTCTTTACTATAAAATATTATTTATATTTCTAATTATAATTGAAAATAAAGTGGTCTATAGCCAGAGTAAGATAATTTTAAAATGAAGTTCAAGCTAGAGTCGACGAGCTCTAACAAAAGGTTTACCAACTCTGCAGTCATGACATTAGCTATAACATATAAAAAAAAAGGTGTCAAGCAAAGGGTTGAAAGTGATAAAACATACTTATATCTCTTTACCTACAAATAATTTTATATATTTTTATTTATATATATATATATATATATATATATATATATATATATATATATATATATATATATATATATATATATATATATCAAGTAGTTAGTAGTATAGCAGAGTATATATATAGAGCAGCATATATGGTATATATAAGGTTATATATATATGTTGTTATATACTTCTGCCCCCCCATAGGCCCACCTTACCCTCGAGGGGCCACATCGTGCCTGCCAGGGAAACCGGCTGCCGCCACTGGGCGATTCCACAGGTCGAGAAGAGAAGATACAGAGAAGTCGGCGTGGGGGGCGTTGAGAGCAGAGCACCCCAGAAGGAGGTGCTCTATTGTCTCTTGGGAATTGTGACATCTGGTGCAAGTGGGGGAGGTGACGTTGTCTAGTTTGAATCTATATTTATATTGCATGAGTTTTGTCTGCTCCGGACGAGGTCGATTTGGCCTCTTCTGGACAGAGTTTCTTCTTTAGGAGAAAGTTTTGGGGAGGGGGTGTTTAGTAATTTGTTATTTTGTAGGTATGTGTTGGGTTGGTTAGATGTGTATGTATATGTGTAATCCATGACCTAGGGGGAGGAGGGATTATGTTGTAAGTGTTGTATTAGAATTGAGCTGGTGAAGAAGGGGGAGATTTTAGTCTTTGTCGGGGGGGTTGGAGAGAATTTGGTGACAAGGGTGGGATGGATTACGGGTTTTCTGATAGAATTGAGTCCCCACCATCTCCAGGTGTGTGGAGATGGGGAGGATGGAAATTTTGTCGTGTAAGTGTTGGATTGGGGTGGTTTTTATGCAGCCTGTGATAATTCTGAGAGCTGTATTTTGAGAGATTTGTAATTTATCTGTGTTTGATTTTGAGAGTGCTGGGAACCATGCTGGTGAGGCATAGTTTAGATTTGTTTAAGGAGTTGTTTATTAGTAGTGGTGAGTGTGTGTTTCCTGTCGCTGAAGTTGTGTTGAGAAAGGGTTCGGAGGGTGTTTAGTTTTCGTTGGGTTGAGGAAGGGGTGATTTGGTCGATGGGGGGGAGAACGTCATGCGAGTGTCATAGGTAAGTCCTAATATTTTGGGGGTTTTGTTTAATGGAAGGAGGTTGTTGTTCAGGGTGATTATAGGATGGAGGGAGGATTGGTGACGGTTAAAAGTGTGATGGAGGATTTAAGGGGGATGTTAATGGCTCTCCTGTTGGAGACAACCAATTTTCTGAATAGATGTAATGTTCTTAGTATGTTGGGGCTATGTTTACGTTCAAGTGTTGGAAAATAAGATTGATGTCGTCTGCGTAAGTAATAAGTTTGTGGGTTGGGGTGGGTAAATCTGCTGTGAAAAAGTTGAACAAGAATGGAGAGAGAATGGCGCCCTGTGGGACTCCATTTTGTAATTTGATAGAGTGGGAGATGTTGTTTTTGTATAAGACCTTAGCGAAACGGTTGGTGAGGAAATTGAGAGCCATTTTTGTCATTATTTTCTAGGGGGAGTGGAGGATTTTTTTGAATAAGTGATGTGTGGGGATGGTGTTGAATGCTTTTGTTTATGTCTATTGCGGTGAGTATAGATCTGGGATTGGTTGAAGCCATTAATGATGTGTTATTAGTGAGGGCTGTGGTTGTGAATGGTTGCTTTGAATCCGTGGAAATCTGGGAGAGCCAGGGAAATTTTTTGTTAGTATTAATTTGTTCAGCAGTTACAATGGAGCAAAAAAGCAGAGAAATTAAGTGGGTAAGAGGAGGGGGAGTTAGGGTCTTTTTTGGTTTGAGTTTAGGGATTATGGCTTGTTTCCAGATTGGGGGTATATAGTTAAGTTGCCAAGATTTATTGAAGATTTCTCATTAGAGTGATTTGCTTTTCTCCAAGGTGTTTTATGTGCAGGTTGGATATTGAGTATGGACCTATTGCTGTTGAATTTTTGAGGGTTTTAATGGCTTCTAATATCATGGTTGTGAATGGGGTGGGAGGGTGTGGTCTAGTTGTTTTCTGAGTTGTTTTTTTTTTATTTTCCTATTATCGGGGTGGGTTGGTTTAGAGATGTTAGCATAATGTTTAGCAAGACTGTCTGATTTGTTGTTTTGGGGAAGGGAGGGAGTTGTCGGGCAAGGATGGGGATTCTGGGATTGTGGGGGTTGTTTTGAGAGTTGTTTAATTTTTTTGATGACTTGCCAGGTTTTCTTATTGTCTATGCGCAAGATATTATGTTGTAAGTATTCTAAAAACTTGTTGGCATTGTTGGTGGTTATGAGGTTGGAGATTTTTGTGTTTAGGTTTGTTATTTGGTTACAAATGTGTAGGTTGTATGGATTGAGTTTTTTCGGAGGGAGTTTCTTTGTCTAATGAGTCAGCTGATCTCGGGGTTGAGTTTGGGGTTATATGATTTTCTGTGGCCTTTGGGTATATGGAGGTTTGCTGATTTAATGATTGTATTGTTTAAGTGAATGATGGAGGTGTGCAGGGATGTTGTATCGAGGATTGGAATTGGGTTTCAATATGGTTAGTGAATGCAGGCCAGTTTGCTTTTTTGTAGTTAGTGTGCGTAGTAGTCTTTTTTTGGGATGGATTGATGGGGGGAGTTTAGAGTAAGATTTGGGATGAGTGTTAGAAACCGCAAACCGCAAAAGTGGACCTTTTTCTAGCACGTTCCGACCTATATGATAGAATACACCCGATATTAGTGTCTACCCCTATGTTATTCGGTACGGGGAATCGATTAGTGTATATTAGAAGGTGCTAGGATGCTTCCTTGTATGAGTTAGCCCCCCGCCCCCCTTTTCTAGCCTTTTCTAGCACGACATATCCTACGTCATAGAATACACCTAATATTGGTGTTTATTCCTATGAGTTATAAGGTATGAGGATTCGATTATGTATATTAGAATGTGCTAGATGCTTCCTTCTACGAGTTAGCCCCCGCCCCTTTTTCTAGCTTCTTTTTCTAACATGCCATGCATCCTACGTGTCATAGACTACACCAAATATTGGTGTCTATCCCTATGTTATAAGGTATGAGGATTCGATTGGTGTATATTAGAAGGTGCTAGGTTGGTTCCTTCTACCCCACCCCCCTTTCTAACACTTCTAGTACGATATATTGTATGTGACGGAATATACCCGATATTGGTATCGATTAGTACATAATCGACACTGCTGAATCGATTCCTGTGGTTTACGACGGAATCGATTCACTCCTAACAAGAGTTAGCATTAGATATTACCCTACCCCTCTTTTCTAATGCAACTGTGCAACATTTTTGTTTCTGAAGCTATGAAGCCAAGCTCGATGTTGCATAATATATTTTGAGGTATGCCGAGTCGATTGCCGCTATAGCCGAGCGCGGCGTTTCAGCCGTTGCGGTTTTAGAACGCACCAACATGCTTTTTTCGTAGAGGGCTTACCCTTCGTCAAAAACCTATCATGACGGGTGTCAAACAGGGGTAGAATGTCTCAAAAATAAGATTCCCGTAGTTACTTTCCCGAACGCCAGAGTCCCCGTGGCCCCAGCCGGGGGTCATTTATTTGGTTTCGAACGACACCATATGTCACATCTTAGCAAAAGAGGTGTTAGAGACATCGTATCCTCTTCAAACTTGACATGCCTTCTTTATATGTGGCAACATTGTAGCATCCAATGTTTCAAACCGCTATGCCCAAGGGGGGTGAGGGTTCCAGCCCCCCTAAAACCTAAAAATGGACTTAGAAAGCTGAAATTTGGTGAGTGTATAGAAGAGAATAAATGAAATAGAGGGGCTGAAAAAGAAAACAGTTTAGAACTAAAAGGCAATAAGTCATCATGGAAAATAGTGAAGACTGGTGTCGGTGCTGGGGCTATAATACTGTGAGAGAGAGATATATATAGTTATATGTATCCGGACATATATATATATATATATATTTTTATATAGTATATATATATATATATATATATATATATATATATATATATATGATTTAGAATTGTGGGACTAAATGCAAGATTAAGTTTGCAGATGATAAACAAAGTGGCCAATTTCAGTTAGAATGGGGGATGTATAAAGATTCAAAATGATCTTAGATAAACTTCTTGGGTGGGCAGATATATGGCAATTTTAATAGTAAAAGTGTAAGGTTCTTCACCTAGGTTACCTCAAATAAAACTTTTAACTACGATAAGAATGGGATTGGCTTGAGTCTGTGACCAAGAAAAAGATTTAGGTGTTATAAGCAGTACTTTGAAAGTAGCTAATCAGTGTTTAAAAGCAGAATCAAGCTAATAAGATGCTGGGCATAATAAATCGCAATAAGTTGTTTATAAGAGCAAGGAAGTAATAAGTAAACTGTATAATAGCTATAAAGAGGCCAATAACAGCACAGCACAAGTTTAGCCCTCATGAAGAAAGACTTGATATGCTAGAGAGAGTGCAACGTAGAGCAAGAGCAACAAGGATGATTTCTGGGTTTGAGGGTAAGAGCTATGAGGAGAGGCTGAAGGAGTTGGAATGTTTTCTGTAGAAAGGCGATTACTCAGACATGATACAAGTCTACAAAGTTTTTACATCTATTGATAATACGGAGACCAATAAATTCTTCATAGTAGAGCACGGACGGAAGACCATGGAGCATAACAAGAAAATTAAGAAGAAAGCATTCTTTCAGCAATAGGGTTGTTAAATTTTTGGAATGGTTTGCTGTACAGGAGGTTGTTGAGTGTGACTCAACTGCAACATTTAAGAAAGGGTTGGATAGGTATATGAATGGATTGGGTATCATATCATATTGTATATTTAGACAAAGCCAAATTGCAGCAAGTTTTTAGTTACAGTAGTTATTAATGTTAGATCGCATGTGACCATAACTTAATTGTTAAGGCATGTGGATGGTTTGGGTATCATATATCATTTTTTTTGACTAAGCCAAATTGGTGGATTTTTAAGTTATAGTAATTTGACAAGCCCTAGGTGCTTGTAGGATTTGCATGAGCACAGTTTGGTTAGTATTGACTGGGTCTCGATAGGGCCTGCTGGCTTACTGTCTCACATATTTCTAATGTTCAATATGTTTTTCCTCATACTTCACTACCTCCTCATTCTACTGCACTCTTCATGGCGTAGGCTACTTTTAACAAATCACTATGCAAATAAAGACTATGATCTAAAAAAACATAGTGTGAAAATGATAGTATTGGAAAACATATAAATGAATATCAAATTTAATCTTTAAATATATATATATATATATATATAGGGTATATATATATATATAAATATAGCATGTTATGTTATGTTATATATATATATATATATATGTATATATATATATATATATATATATATATAGTGCAGATATATATATATATATATATATATATATATATATATATATATAAGTATATATATTAAGTATATATATATATATATGGTTATATATATATACATATATATATGGCATGTACTGGAACCGAAGCGGTTCCGGCCGGAACCGGAATTGGCCGGATCCCAAAAAAATTCCGGCTGGAACCAGAATTTCTAAGGAACTTTCCTTTAACTATAAAGAAATGTAAAAAAATAATTCTATACAACTTTCAATATAAAATCGTATATATATATATATATATATATATATATATATATATATATATATATACAATATATATATATATAAGTATATATATATATATATATAAGTTATATATATATATATATATATATATAAGTATATATATATGTATATATATATATATACATAGAGCATATATATATATATAAGGCATATAAGATATATAGAGAGTAGAAAGAAGAGTAGCATAGTTATATATATTGTTATATATATGTTAAGATATATATATATATATATGGAGAAAGAGATATATAGCATATATATATATATGTATATATAACTCAGAAAGATCGAATGTGAAATGTCTTACCCTCTAAAAATTTGCCATATCAATGACCCAAAATCACAGGCAATTTTTTAGAAAATAATAAATTTTATTACAATGAGTAACCAGCCATTCACAATCACTGAAGAGCAGGGACTCATAGAACTTGCTGCCCATCTTCAACCAAAATATCTTATTTCTAGAGAGATGTTACTAACTTCATACAGTAAATTGAGATTATTCGAGAAGTTATCTAAGGCTGATCAGATATCATTTACTACAGATATATGGATAGATAAATATTCAAACGAGTCATTTATTTCTTTAACTACTCACTGGCTTACGAACCAGTTGAAAAATTGGACTATGTATTTCATATATATATATATATATATATATATATATATATATATATATATATATATATATATATATATATATATATATATATATATATTATATATATATATATATAGCAGCAGCATATATATATATATATTAATATATGTTGTTATATAAATATAGTTATATATAATTTTTACCTTCAATTTGAATTTGAGTATCTTATTATTCTTTGGCCGTAGGTAATGCACTGTGGGCGTCACTGCTAATACAGGCTGAGCAAAGATGGGCTGCGGCTCTACATAGCCGTAACTCTACAAATTTTTTAATTACCGTTACTAGGCTTCTGGTTCCTGGCCGAATACAAAATTCCAGCTTCTCGGAAACCGGAACCAGAAACGTACAATGTCAACTGTACTCTAATATATATATATATGTATATATATATATATATATGTTGTTGTTGTTGTAGTTATATATAGTTATATATATATATAGCAGCAAAGTATATATATATATATATATATATTAAGGTTAAGTTATATAGCATATATATATATATATATATATATATACTATATATATATATATATTAGAGTTGTACAGGAATTCGGGTCCGTCCGGAATTGACATTTTTCCGTTCCGCTTCCGGCCGGAATTTTCCAAAATTCCGGCCGGAACCGGAATTACTAATGTACTTGATAATTAAAAATTTGCTGGAAGTTATTTATTTTACATAACTCATAGCTCATCTTTTTAACACAAAATATAATGGTAACATTGTTCATACACAGTGTGTTAGATAGATATGGTATCGTCGAAATAAAGTTTACTCAAATATCTCAAAATATAAGATAATAAGATACTCTTTAAATTCAAATTTAAATTCAAAAATTATATATATAGTATATATATGAAGAGAAAGAGTATAGATATATATATATATATATAGTATATATATATATATATATATATATATATATATATATATATATATATATATATATATATATATATATATATATATATATATTGCAATTTAAATAAATAACCGATTATTTCAATATGGCTTGTGGCAAAAATAAATAATTAAAAGAAATAAATTACTCGTTTGAATATTGTGCTATCAAAATAAATGAAAGAGTGCCACCTGAAGAGCAATAGATAACTTCTCTACTGCTGACCTCAATTTACTGTATGAAGTTGGTAATATCAATTTTCAAAAAAAAAATATTTACCAGAAATAAGATATTTTGGTTGAAGATGGCAACAAGTTCCATGAGTCTCTGCACTTCAGTGATTGTGAATAGTTGGTTACTCATTGCAATAAAATTTTTCATTTACTAAAGAAGTATCTGCGAATTTCAAGATTGATATGGCAATTTTTGGGGGAAGAAATTTTCCTCAAGGCTCACTTGTTTTACGGCTTCGATCTTTCGATATTTTGGGGTGTCCAGTGTTCTAAATACAGGATTCTCCCTTTTACTATCAATCTATCAATTCCAGATATTCTCTTCGGTGATGATTTTCCATATGTTTATGAAGTGGCATTGTATTAAATGTTTTTCGTGAACTACCTATTTTTATTTTTTTATGGCATATTTACACTCTATTAAAGATTTTGTAACAGTATTAATAATAAAAAAATCTTTTACGAATGATGGCATTTTAAAACAATTTAGTTAGGTTACTATTACGACATCTGCAATCAATTAATAAAATCTTTTTTCAAAATCTGTTAATGAAATTATATACCATATATATACCGGTATATTTTTTTGGGGGATTCTGGCTAATTCCGGTTCTGGCCGGAACCAAAAATTTCAGTTCCGGTACAACCCTAATATATATATATATATGGCAGTAACAGCAGTATATATATATATATATATATATATATATATATATATATATATATATATATATATATATATATATATATATATATATATATATATATATATATATATATATATATATATATATATATACTATTTTAGGAATTTAAAAATCTCAACAGCGACAGGCTTAATTAAATAGAGTAAACTGTATAACTTGTCTTTAGTTCAAATATAAATGTTCCGAAAATCGTACATGCAGTTGTCTCGACAGGGAAAATATAAACGACGAAGATCTATGCAAGTCACCACTACAAAATTTACAAATGACAAAAACAGTCAATATAATCTAGGGAGCACAAGAACTCATGAAATTGCTGAAGTCGTATCACAAAGTGTTGAACATTATGAAAAACCTACATCACCATCTAAAGAAGTTGACCACCCATCTTCCCAAATACCTTCCTTGTTTCCAATGGAACAATTGTGTTTTGATGACATTTTAGAACAAACACATCTTTCTGATATATCTGAAAGTGATGGTGATGAGTTCTATTCAAAATCATTTGAATGTGACCCCTTGAAGAGAAATTTAAAAGATTGGGCTGTTGCATTCAATATTAGTCTTGTTGCTATGACTAGCTTGTTGACTATTCTGAAGTTGCATAAATGTTTTCAGAATTTGCCTTCAGATGCTAGGTCTTTGTATGGTACTCCACCTTGTATTCCTATGGTGTCTGTTGAGCCAGGTCATTATTCACATATAGGGTTAGAAAGAGTGTTAAGAAGGATTTGGAAGAATGTAAAAGAAAATATATCAAATATTCAGTTAGTTCTTAATATTGATGGTTTGCCTCTTTTCAAAAGCAGCTCCACTGACCTTTGGCCTATTTTAGGTATGGTAGCTAATGTTCCCTCTATAAAATCGGTTGTGTTTCCAATTGGTGTTTACTGCGGTAAGGGTAAACCAAAAAGTTGTGCATCTTATTTAAGGGAATTTGTTAATGAAATAAAAATTTTAATGAGGCAAGGACTTAACATAGATGGCAAGTCTTTGTCTATATCAATTAAAGGATTTATTTGTGATGGTCCGGCAAAATCATTTTTGTTAAATATTAAAGGTCATGCAGGTTATAGTTCATGTACAAAGTGTATACAACCAGGAGTATGGATAAACAATCGCATGACTTTTCCAGAATGTGATGCTGTTGGAAGGACTAATGAATCCTTCTTAAAACAAGATGATGAAGATTTTCATACTGGTGAAACATTGCTTACCACAATTCCAGGACTTGATTTTATGAAATGTTTTCCTCTTGACTATATGCACTTAGTTTGTCTTGGGGTTGTTCGTAGTCTCCTCTATTTATGGATTTTTGGGGCAGTTCCTAAAAAGTTGCCAACTCGAATCATCAACATGATATCTACTGAGCTAATTTTATTAAAAAATAGTATGCCTATGGAGTTCAATAGGAAGCCTCGTTCTTTGGATGAAATTAAACGATGGAAGGCAACAGAGTTTAGACAATTCTTGCTGTATACTGGGCCTGTTGTTCTGAAAAAAGTATTTAAAAAGCAGTACCAGTCATTGTATGATCACTTCTTAAGTTTATCTATTTCAGTTTTCATTCTTCTTAGTCCAACATTTTGTACAATTGATGAGTACTGCAAATATGCAAAAAATCTGTTAAAGCATTTTGTAACGACAACTATGAATCTGTATGGGCAACAATATTTAACCCACAATATGCATGGCCTGATACACCTTGCAGATAGTATCAAAGATTTTGGTCCTCTTGATTTATCAAGTGCATTTCCCTTTGAGAACTTTCTGCAGTCTTTTAAGAGAATGGTCCGAAAAGGAGATAAGCCATTGCAGCAGGTTATTAATAGGTTAAATGAAAAGATGTTATCAGATTCATATTTTACTTCAAAATTAACTTCTGATTGTAATTTTCCTAGTTTTTGCAAATCTCACTTTAGAGGCCCTCTTCTTCCAAGTTCAGATGCAACCAAACAATATTCATGTATTCAGTTTTCCTGTTATGATATTTTAACAACATATCCAAATTCTTGTTGCTCCCTGAAATGTGGGAGTGTTGTTGTGGTTGAAAATATAGTGTTTTCTCATAACTCTAAAGAGATGGTTATCCTTTGTAGGGAATTTCTGGAAAAATGCAATTTTTACGACAGGCCTTTAATAGACAGTTCTATTTTAGGTATATATAAAGTTTCTAATTTATCCGCTCTTCAAGAAAGGCCATTTACTGATATTGTAGGGAAAATGGTTTTGCTTCCTTTTGATGATAAGCAAGTAGCCTTTCCTCTTTTACACTCTTTTTAGATTATTTTCCAATTACGTTAATAGGTTAATTGAAAGGATATTTTCAAATTCATATCTTCTTTCAAAATTAACTTTTAATTGTAATTTTCCTAGTATTTCCAAATCTTACTTTAGAGGCAATCTTCTTCCAAGTTCACATGCAACCAAACAATATTCATGTATTCAGTTTTCCTGTTATATTATTTTAACAGCATATCCTAATTCTTAATTATTGCTCCTTGAAATGTGGGAGTGTTGTGGTTGAATATATGGTGTTTTCTCATAACTCTCAAAAGATGTTTTATTTGTAGGTAATTTTTTTGAGAATTGCAGCTTTTACAACAGTCCTTTAGATGATAAATAAGCAAGTTGCCTTTCCACTATTACTCTCTTCCAATTTATTTTACAGAGAATTGTCAAATTTATAGATTTTTAAATAAAAAATGGAATTTGCCATTGTGCTCTTTACGGAGGAAAATGATGCTCCAGCTATTGTTTCAACAAACTGGATCAACTACGATAAAAACACTTGTTTTTACCCAAACGTTATCTCTGAAGGGAGAAAAAATAAGCTACTGATTTCCAGACAAGCTCCAGGCGACAATTGGCCTGAATACCCAGTTAGGGTTTTAAAAGAATTTGGTAAGTTTAATATTCATCTCATTTCCTTATATATTATATATTATAAACTATATTATATTATATTATATATTATATATATATAGTAGTTATAGTTATATATATAGAAAGTATATATATATATATATATATATATAGTATATATATAGTATATATATGGCAGTAAAATTTAGTTGGTTATATATATATATAAGTATATATATATATATATACAGCAGGTTATATGTTATATATATATATATGTCTCAGGGATGCCAAGTATTGGTAGGTCATTAGCCATTTGGTATTGGTATCGACCAGTATTTGCCATTTTTTCGAGTACATATTGACTCCCAAAGGGTATTGGCATTTAGCACAGGTATTGGTATTGTTGGTCAAAATGTGTCAATACTGTTTAGTCCTTAAAGCTTAAAAGAAAGAGGCAAAAGGTCAATATAACAATATGCTAATGCTCTTGAAACTTCCGTTCGAGAAGTTTATAAAATATAAATAATATACATAAAAAATTTACAATATAACAAATTAATAGGAAGTATTGGTATTGGTATTTGCTGAAACTCCAGTATTGGTATTGGCAGTAACATCAATGAGAGTATTGTTGTTTCCAATTATGCTGTTCTGGTGGTCTACTCACTAATATATATATATAGATATATATATATATATATATATATATATATATAGCAGTTAGTATAGAAGTAGTATATATATATATATATATATATGGTTATTATATATATATATATATATAGTATATATATATATATATATATATATATGAAAGTTGCTTTATATATTATTATTATCACTATACAATTTCCATTGTCCAGCTTATTCGCGGTAGTGGTGCGTAAGCCGCATTGATTCTGGTGCAGCTCATCTCGCCACTCACCCGGCATTCTCCAGGCTCAATCCATCCTCGCCAACACCCTGCAATTCGCCCCTCCCGTTGCCTTTGGGTCCACCAACAACGCCTTTATTCCATCCCACCTCCTTCTTGGTCTCCCCTTCCTCTCCTTCCTATCCCCTCCGCCTCCCAAATTTCTTCTAACCACTCTCTGTTCCTCCATTCTCACTCAAATGCCCATATACCATCTTACCCCTCTCCGCTCTTCTCCCACCAGACACATTCCCTCCAATCACATTCCCTCCCTCACCACCCTATTCCTCCTAATCCTCTCCCTTCTACTGACCCCACAAACCGCTCTCAACCCTTCAATCTCAACACTCAAATACTTCCAACTTTTTCCTGGACCTGTCGTTCAAGCCATGACGTTACACACCAGTATAATACCGCTGGTACACAGATTTTCTCGAACATACTTATCTTGACTTTCTGTGATAGATCCCCCCCTTTCCATATTTCTCTCAGACCACTCAAAGCTCTCATTCCTTCACCTATTCTATGCTCTATCTCCTCCTTCATCCTCCCCCCTTACCCAACTCCATCCCTAAATATCTAAAAACCTTTACTTCTTCTTCCAATACTACACCCCCTACTTAACCCTACACCTCCCTCTCTTTCCTCCTCCTCAAACACTAATACTTACTCTTACCTGATTGCTGAAGCCCCTTTGTCCACACCATTCTCTCAAACTCCTCGCTCAAATACCTCAGCCCTCCTTCCGCGCTCTGCCACTAGGGCCGTATCATTGCAAACAGTATCATAATATGTTCACTTCCCTTCTATCAATCCCATTCATCAATTCCACCCCCTCCCCTCCCTGCCTCTGCAAACACTCTCCATAAACAGATTGAATAGCCACGGCGACATTACACACCCCTGCCTCTCAATCCACACACCATCCCAAACATCTCACTCTCCTCTCCTAACACTCTCACACACATTCTACTATTAAAAGCCCTAATACCTTTCCCTAAATTACCCCCCACCCCATTTTCCTCCAACACCCCTCCATAATTCACCCCTATTCACTCTATCATTTCTCTAAATCTAAAAAAACACCCATACACTTTCCTTTTCCTCTCTATACTTTTCCCACAAGCATCTTTAATGTAAACACTTGATCCACACACCCTCTTCCTTCCCTAAACCTCCCTGTTCTTCCCCCATTCTCCCCCACTTTCAATCAGTATTCTCCTTCCGTACACTTTCCCCTACCATACTTAAAAGACATATACCTCTATAATTCCTACATTCCATCCTATCCCCTTTTCCCTTATACATGCAGAGGAAACAACCATCCTCCCAATCCTGTGGTACCTCACCACCTCCAACATATGTTATACAATCTATACAGCCATTCCTCCACCCCTCTCTTACCTCCCTTCTCTCTGCAACATTTCCTTGCTCTCACACCATCCAGACTCCAGGACTTCCTTTTTCCTTTTATTCACAGCCCCCATTACTTCTCCATTTGTATTTAATCATCCCCCTCCCTCCCCACCTCGAGCTTAAGGAGGGTTGCATATCTTCCTCCCCTACCCCACCCCCCTCATTCAATAGTCCAAAGTACTCCCCCCACCTCTTCCTCACCCTATCCTCTCCCCCTATCCACCCCATCTAAATATTGACATATATATATATATATATATATATATATATATATATATATATATAGTATATATATATATATATATATATATATATATATATATATATATATATAGTATATATATATATATATATATATATATATATATAAAATATTATAAGTTAAAAATTCATAATTTTTTAAGTGCTTTAAACTTCATTACACCTTCCAAAATAATATACTATTACTTTTTCCTAAATATTGCCTTATTCTCTAAGATGAAATTTTATTTCCTTAGCTCACTATCATGCTGCCAGAAGCCGTCTTCGTGAAGCTGAAGATACATCAAATTTGGAATCAGAGGGCGAATGCACCAGGCCCCACAAAAGAAAAATGAAATACGTACGCCGCCTTGGAGAACAATCTAGTAGTGAAGAAGATGAGATTCTTGCAGAAACCCAAATGAAAATTGCAATCAATTCCTATCCTCCTCCTCCTCCACCTACTCCTGATTCATCTTTAAAAGTGAAGGACATCAATATGTCATTTATTCATGAATCGAATACACAAGGTATGTTTATACCCAACTTGTAAAATATATTAAAAGCGTGGTATTACAGACATCTTGTCTCTCACTAATATTGTTAATTGTTATACATAAATCTCTTAAGTGTTTATCCCATTGAAATTGGATATTGTACACAATTAATAAATTGTATTTGTAATTAGTTGAACTTACTGCTCAAGATGTTCCTCAAACCAGCAGTTGCATATCTCAATCACCCATTCCTAAAACTCCTCAAAAAATGAAACTACAGTCTAAAGTGCTCAGTAATAAAGAGAACATCACTTGCATTTCAGTCAAATCTCCAATCAAAGGTAATTCACATGTGCATCTTCCTAATTGTATTGGAAGTGTTTTTATGTATGAAAAATTTTTAATAATCATTACTTACATATGTTAACTTATTTGACTACCGAAACGCTCATTTTCGATTTTTTATTTTATTATGGCTTAAAATCCACTTTCAAATGATAAGATGTAGATTAAGTGGAGGCCTCCAGTAATTTTTTATATATTTGTAAAAATTGGTGATTTTTTTTTCCAAAGAATTTGTTAAATTATGTATTAATTCTTGTCCCTTTTTATAACTTTCATAACTTAATTTGTTTCAGAATGCAATTGTGTCATAAAACGCACGAACATTTATCAAAAATCTTTCTGATGTTGTTCTAACAGAAATATTAAATGGCATAGAGAAACTCAATTCAAAATTGGACACTTTGTTGATTCAACTTCCAGATCAACAGATGCAAAAAAGTGAAGAATGTAATTTAATTTCTTCCATTCCGTTAGGGATAGACGATTTCATCAAACTCAATGAAAAATTGTCAGGAAACTCTTCCTAAAAAAAACTGGTATTATTTTATTTTTTTTATCTCTAAGCTAGACATGGAAAATAATAATATATATAAAAATATATATATATATATATATATATATATATATATATTATATATATATATTATATATATATATAATATATAATTATATAATATATATATATATATTATATATATATATATAATATATATTTATTTATTTATTTATCTTCTCTTCGTCTCATATTCCTTATAGCCCAGGCAAGTGGTCAAGGATGCGTATTGCACTGGAAAAAAAGCCTAATAGAAGAAATTACAAAAATGCGGAATTAAAGGTAGAGTTGGCAGGGGAACGTTTTAGAATGATGGAGAGTGGAGGGTGTGCCTCACCTATTATATGCGGATGATTTGGTTTTGTGTGGTGCATCTGAAGAGAGTTTGAGAGGTTGGTAGAGAGATTTGGCAGCGTGTGTAAAGGAGGGTTTGAAAGTAAACGTAGATAAGAGTAAGGTTATGTTGTGAGTGAGGACAGTCCTCGTGTGAAGTTATGTTAAGATGGTGAGGCAGCTGGAAACAACAGTGTCTGAGTTTTAATATTTTGGGTATGTGTTGGATGAGAAGGGAAAGGGATGAATGCAGAGTGTAGTAGGAAAGTTGTGAATGGCAAGGAAGGTAGCCTGGTGCAATTAAATTCGTTGGTGATATGTAAAATGACTAGTCTGGAAGTGGCGCTAGGGTCTTGCATGAAGGGTATGTTGTTACCCTGTGTTATTTAATTGTACAGAGGGGGCGGTAAGGCTGGGCTCTTTTCGACTTTTGTCATATTCTTCTGCTTTTCTTTTCTGATGCATGTAGCTCACACTTAACTTCCCAAGTCCTTGGGGAAAAAAATGTAGATGAAGGAAGATATATATCATATATAATAATATATATTATATATTCTATATATATATATATATATATATTATATATATATATATATATAATATATATATATATATATATATAATATATATTAATATATATATATATTATATATATATATATATATATATATATATATATATATATATTATATATATATATATATATATATATATAATATATATATATATATATATATATATATATATATATAATATTATATATATATATATATATATATATATATATATATATATATAAAATGAGACCACCCCTTTTAGTTACATAAAAAAAAGACCACCCCGTATCTCAGCATATATGAGGTCTAGAACAAAAAAATTTGGAGAGCCCATTATCCCGATTGAATATGATTGGAAAAAAAGTGTTATAATGGTTTGAAATCGATTTTTTGATTTTTGGGAAATTTTTTAAAATTTTCAAAATTTCACAATTTTTGGACCCATTTTGGTTGAGTTTTTTGGGGGTTTTCCATCGTTAGCTGTATTAAGAAACCTAGAAATTATTACCATATGTAATTAATTTATGTTAGTCCCATCCTTGATCTCATCCCACAACAAATTTTGTGAAATTTTATGCAGCCCATCAACACACAGGGACCGTCGAACTGGGGTGTTAAAAAAAGACCACTGTTACATAAAAAAAAGACCACTTTCAAATTTTTTGAAAATTTGCAGGCATGTGCTCTACAACTCCTGTCAACATGCTGTAAGGTTGTTTTTTTCATTATGTTAGTGTGGGATGAAAAAAAAAAGTTTTTTTACAAATTATATTTCGCGTTACATAAAAAAAGACCACCCAATTTTTGTACTTTTTTACTTATATATATATATATAAATTATTATAATTTATATTATATTATATATATATATATAATATATATATATATATATATATATATATAATATATATATATATTATAATATATATATATATATATATATATATATATATATATACTATAATATTATAGCATCGGGCGGGTGACTGGGCCGCACTTTTTTAGAGGAGTGATTCAAGTCCACTCTAATATTGCATTTTATTACGATTATTAATTAATTTTAATATAATAAATAGTTACTTATATTAGTAAAAAATTAAAATAAAAAATGAAATTTATATGAAAAAATACGAATTCCCAAAAAGTGTCAAATTTGTCCCCGGACAGAGGGTGATCGGACAACCACATTTTTATTCTTATTTTATGTATCATTATTGACAATTTTTCATTTACTTATTAACTAATTTAATATGATAAAATTAATTATATTAAGTAAAAATTAAAATATAAACATTGAAATTTATACGTAAAAGAAAATAATTTAAAACAGATGGCGATTCACCCCTCAAATTTTATCAATTTGGCTAGTAAGGCGTGCATGAGAGTTAGTATTAAAATTAAAACTATTATTATTAAAAATTACATTTTATTTTTTTTATTTTTTTTTGTGTGCTTATGATCTACTATAGGGCCTTGATTTTCAAAAAAAAAAAAATTCCAAAAAGTGCATTAGGGGAAAGTCGGGAGACGAAGTTATAACTAAAGTGGTCCAAGTCACCCGCCCGACGGGGTATATATATTCCTTCTTTCCTAGCATTAACCACCTTATAATTAAATTTATAAGTTTAAAAAATAAATGGACCCAATGGACCCTAGTAACATGGAGACAGTTTCAGTTATCGGACAGAAAGTGGTCAGAGTTCTAGCAGGTTCAGGTCGCGAAAACATCACTGTTTTGGCGGCCTGTAATGCTGCGGGTGAACATCTGGCACCACTGATAATCTATTCCTCACAGGCGACAGATCTTTCAACGATTCCTGCAGACTGGGTCAGAAATCAATTATTTCATGGCATATTATTACTAAATACATGAAAAAGAAGAAAAAGAAGATGATGATGATTTGTGGACTGATGTTTTTGAAAATGATAGCCAAGAATTGTTGAACTCCATGTTACAAGTTAAGACCCTCTCGAACAGAGTAGACTGGAGAGAGACTATCCAAGACAAGGTCTTTGCTGTCAACTTTGACAAACCTACCAAGTATTACCTTGGCAGGTTGCAACAAGTATTTTCCCACGATGAAGGGGAAGACGTTAGCACTGTATCGTTCCATTTCCTCAGTTTTCTAGGTGATGGACGATTCTGTGTTAAAAAGTCTGTGGTCCCAGAAACTGTCCCTGCTTCCCAAATATTCTTTGGGCCAATAGAGAATACTTTGGCAGCAGGAAAATCAATTAAAATTGACAACCAGACCATGCAACAAAGACGCATGCTCTGGGAGCAATTTCGAAAAAAATACAAATAGTCATATTTGTTAAAACCTATTCAAGGAGGGGGTGTAGGGGATTTAAACCAATTCAAGGAGGGGTGTAGAACA
>JABUQX010006909.1:25000-42500 GCA_015478945.1 Trachelipus rathkii
TATTAACTTCTATTGCAATGTTTTTATCTTTCATCTTGGGGTATACCGCTTTCATAACTAATCCATACTTTTCCATTCTTCGCGTAATCTCTCCTTCACTTCCTCCCCTTCTGTTAAAACATCCTCCGAGATAATTGCAGGCATTTACCGCCTTCACCTCCTCCCCTCTCAGCACCATCCTCATCCCCTCCTCATTTCCTCCAGTTGTTGTTAATATCTTTCTTCTGTACGTTCGTCCTCATCCCTGCTTCCTCCAACTCCTCCGCAAACAACTCCACCACCTCTCGAATTGTCTCCTCTCTCTCGCTCCAAAATGCCAAATCGTCCGCATATGCCATTATGTCCCCTTCAAATTCTCCCAGTCTCTCCCTCACTTTCCTTATCACCACGTCTAAATATAATATAAACAGCAGTGGCGATAAAACACTACCCTGCTTCACTCCTGTTTTCACCTCAAACCATCTATCGTTCTCACACTCAGCTCTAACATTACAACTGCATTTCTCATACATACTTTCTATTGCCTTCTTTAATCAACCCCTCACTCCATAATTCCTCTCCATAGCTCTCCAGAGCTTTTTCCTTGGCACGGAATCAACTGCCTTTTGCAGGTCGATGAACGCTACAAAGAATCTCTTGCCATATCCAGGCATCTTCTCCGAGACCATTCTTAGTGTGAATAAGAGGTCCGTCGTTCCTCTTCCTCTTCTATACCCGTACTGTTCTTCTCCGAGTCTCGGCTCTACCTTCTCTCTCAACCTCCTCTCCAATATTCTTTCGTATATTTTCGCCAGATGGTCCATCAGTGAAATACCTTTATAATTATTACAGCTTCCTGCATCTCCTTTACCTTTATATATATATCGGTATTATTATTGGTTTGCCCCACCTTTCCGGCACCTTTCCCTCTCTCCAACACTTGTTCATTAAACTGATGATTCTCCCTCTCAGCTCCTCTCCTCCCTCCACCACCAACTCCACAGCCACTCCATCCTCTCCTGGGGCTTTACCCTTCTTCATCCTTTTTTAGCCTCTCATATTCTTCTAATCGTTATCTCCTCCCGCCTCCTCCTCCTCTTCCCTCCTCCCTCGTCTGATCTGCAGCTTCTTCCTCTTGTTCTCTGTATTCTACATTTAGCAGATCTTCTTAGTATTCGGTCCATCTATCTATCATTTCTTTCTTCTGGTCTCACAAGAATCTCTCCGTTTCTATCTTTTATATTTCTAGTTTCGGTTTTTTGTTTTCTATACGCCTTCGCCATCTTAAATAGCTTTTTCTTCCCTTCGCCCACATCTCTCGTTATTTCTCCTGCCATTCTCTCCGTCTCCATCTTTTTTGCCCTCCTCTTTATTCTCTCTGCCTCATTCCTTGCCTGTACATATTCCTCTCTTGCTGCCGCTGTTCTTCTTTTCAGCCACTTCCTCATTTTCCCTGTTTTTTCCTTAATTGCTTTTTTCACTTCCTCGTTCCACCATGGTGTATCTCTCTTCCTAGTACCTCCTACCCATCTTTTACCAAGAGTTTTCTCTGCCACTTCCTTGATGACATCCTGCAAGTCTTCGTTTTCTTCTCCATTCCTTAGGGTTTCCTGCATTTCCCATTCATAATTTCGTGTCGTTTCTTATTCTTCCAACTTTTCCACTCTGATCACTTCCCTCTTCTGCTCATTTACTCCTCCTTCCCCTCTTATCTTCATGTTTGCCACCACCAGTCTATGATCCGCATCCAAGGACACTCCTGGGATCACCTTTACATTCTTTACCATCCTTTTATCGGAGACTATCATGTAGTCTATCACCGATTTTTGATCGAATTGTTGCGTTACCTGATTCCATCTATACCTCGTAAAGATGTGAGACTCTCTATGCTTGAAAAACGTGTTCATTATTTTTAGGTCGTTTCTTACACAAAAATCAATCAACGCCTCTCCCTCCATGTTTCTTGTATCCTCTCCAAATGGTCCCAATACTCTCTCCATCTCTCTTCTCTTTCCTACTCTAGCGTTGAAATCTTCCATCAACAGGCACCTCTCTCCCTCCTCCTCCATCCCCACCTCTTCCTCCATCAAATCCATAAATCTAGCTTTTTCCTCCTCCGAGTGCCCCTGTTGCGGTGCATATACCTGGAATATTCTATATTATATCCGGCCTATCTTCAATACGCATATCATCAACCTTTCGTTTATAATTTTTACTCTCTGTATACATGGTGACAGTCTTGGTCTCACTATAATTCCAACACCATGCTTTCTTATTCCTTCTCTCACCCCACTATACATCAGAACAAATCCTTCTCCCATCTCTTTACCCTCCTCACACCCCCTCACTTTCATCTCCGCCATCTCCAACATATCTATCTTCCTCTCCTTCATGATATCTATTATCTCCTCCTCTTTATCTCCATAGGTACCCACATTTATCGTGGCACACCTACAACTCTTGAAAGTGTTTTCCTGATTCCTAGTCTGTAAATCTCACCTAAGTCGTCGTGTAAAGTTCTGTCCGGCTTCCGAGGCTCGCGCTTGAGTTCTGCAAGCAGTTTATTTCGGGAAGTGGCTTGCTAGGCCTATCCTTCCTTAGCCATAGCTCCTTTAGCCGAGGACACCTCCTGGTGTCCTCGTTGCCCGGGGTGCATGACGGGGAAACAAATTATTTTATGTTGGACCCCCTCTCATGTAGGGGTAACTGGCAATGAAATCGCTGACAGAGAGGCCAAAATGGTCACCTCCTCATTTCGGAGTTGTTCCAGGTACCTCCCGGATGCCATTCGACAAGGTTACCTCCCATCAACCGATTACTATCCTGCTCTCCGACAAGATTTTCGATCTTATTGGCAAGAAGCGCTGGAGAGAATGAATCAGAGAAGGAGCGAAACTTGAAATATAAAGCCCGATCATCGGGGAGGGGTCTTCCTCCCACCGACGAAAACGCTTACACGAGGTGATACTTGCACGCCTCTGTATTGGCCACACTAATATCACTCACAGTCACTATATGTTACGGAACCCACCTCCCATTTGCAAATTTTGTCGAAGTCATACCCCGCAATCTGTTCGCCATATCTTCATTGATTGTTCCCAGCTGGACTCTATTCGCTGCCGTCATTTTCCTACTTTACGATCCATAACACCTTCCAAAAGATTATCCCATATCTTATCAGAATCTTCCCACTTTAGTAGTAACTCTATTTTCTTGTTTCTACAAGAAGTGAATATTCTTCATAATATTTGATTTTGTTATGTAATACTAGGACTTTATAATGCAAGGATGTACTTTTGTTTAGTTTTTGTTTATTTTTTTAATTGACTGAATATTCATTTCTCTATTCAAATCTTCTTTTGACGTTTGAAATATGTATGCTCCAGGACCCGCCCATGGTGTTGATTTTTTCAACCCAGTGTGGCCGCTTTGTGAGCCGTGGTGGGTCCTGTACACTGACTCAAAAAAAAAAAAAAAAAATATATAAAAATATATATATATATATATATATATATATATATATATATATATATATATATATATATATATATATATATATATATATATATATATATATATACACAGAGAGAAAAGGAAGAAAATTTCACAGGAGGCTGCCTTACAAGATGCAACACAAAATTAATTTCATATGGATAGGCACGTGCACATGGAAGATTAATAATATTAACGAAAGGTTATGTTTATTTTTTATTTCAAATTTTAAAATAGAAATATAAAATTAATAATTGACTTTTATTTAAGCCAAAAAGTATTGTATTGTTAATATATAAAAAAAATGTGCCTTTCCTCTCTCTCTCTCTGAAGGTGGGTGTGGGTCGGCCGGGTTTTCTAGCTATTCTAATATAGTTTTTGTAGGTAATTCTCCTTCCAACCTCTAAATTAACATTGATACAATGAAAAAAAAGTGGATAAAAAGAGAACTCTGGGAAAGGTAGTTAACTATAGCTAGACCCCGACGATTCAGTTTTTTTTTGTATTTTATGCTGATGATGAAGATTTGGCGTAGAAATCGGTAAAAGAGGTGCTTCGCTTCCCGTAACCCATCCTGATATTTTTTTTTAACAAAATTAGCTACGTATAAAATGTTTAACCGTCAGTTGAATTGTGACAAACATTATGATTTCATAATTTTTTTATTTCATATAATATATAATCAATTAACATACCTGTTAATATATATATATATATATATTATATATATATATATATATATATATTATATTTATATATATATATATATATATACTATAATATATATTAAATTATATATATTATAATTAACAACCACCTGTTAATTTCATACCTTATTTATTATACCTTATTTTAACAGGTATTTGGTAAATATTGTTTTTTATAAATAAGTTCTGTTGAAAATGACCAAAGTACAGCTAGACCCAAATCAATTTTTGCTCAGTTTTTTGATTTTATAGGCCTATATTAAGAATGATTTTAAAATTTTTGGCCAATTCTCAATTTAAATCATCACTCTTGACATAAACAAACAAGAAGTGACGACCAAAACTGATCGACGACTAGCTATATCTTGGGGTACCTTCCCCAGAACTTATAGAAAAAAACTTACAAAATACCGGTCAGGTGTAATTCTCCACAAAGAAAAAAAAAAATAGAAAGTATTGCCAGCGGTTATTCCGGTTATTACGAATGTAACTGTTCCGTATAAGTATTTTAGTAATTTATTTAGAAATTGAAATTTTTAGGTATGGTGTGAATGTAAGCAGAGTTTGCTTGTAATTCATTGAGACCCATGCAATTGGATGGATTGTAGGAAATATAACCATCCATCCAAATTTGGTTTGCAATGAATTACAAACAAACTCTACTTACAACCATACACACTCTACCTAAAAATTTCAATTTCTCATAAGAAATTACTAAAATGCTTACACGGAATTGCAAAAAACTAGTTCTTTTTCTAGTCTGGTGTTTCTTGGTTTAGCCATCCTTTCCGAATGATGAGCCATTGTACCCTTACAAACCACCTGTTCCGGTGTCAACTAGCAAATCTTACCGTAACCTTATCATAAGCTTAAGGCTTGTCATTTACCACCTTACGGCAACCTTTTCATCCGTATCACATTGGACACCTTACGGTAAGCTTATTGAAGCACGGTTAAAGCAACCTTACAAAGTAAGCTTACAAACCACCTGTTCCGGCGTAAACTAGCAAATCTTACCGTAACCTTATCATAAGCTTAAGGCTTGTCAATTTTCCCAACCTTACGGTATTTTATCCGTATCAACGGTAGGTACGTAAGGTTTTTGAAGCTTAAATTGCTATCTGGGATTATTATTATTATTATTATTATTATTATTATTATTATTAATTATTATATTAGTAATGGGTTACTATCAATTATTTTCTTTTATTATAAGTGTTATCCTTTAAAAATGTTGTCCTAAGCTCTCTTCGTGAGAAGAAAAAAAAAAATATTACCGTCGTCTTGTTTACTAAATTTCATTTTTTTCTTCAGCGCAGCAAATATTAGGTCACTCGGTTATGTGAGCATTGACTATTTTTAATGACATAACAATCAACGAACATTTATTTTTTAATATGTGTGTTGTATGTATGCTATGCTATGTATGTATGTATGTTGTAAGTGTAATATGTATGTCATGTATGTAGTATTGTAGTAATTGTATGTATGTATAGTATGTATGTATGTATGTTGTTATATATTACTATAATATATATATATAATATATTTCATATTGAATATAATATTATATATATATTATATAATATATATATATATATTATTTATTATATAAATATATATATATATATATATATATAAATTATAATATATATATATATATATATATATATATATATATATATATATATATTATATATATATTTATTATATATACAATACATACATCATAGATACATAATCACATACAATACATACATACTACAATACATAGCTAATACATACTACATTACATACATACATAACATACATACTACATACATAACATATTCAAAAATAAATTGTAGATTGTTATTTCATTAAAATAGTCCATTGCTCACATAACCGAGTACTAATATATCTCTGCTGTTTTAAGAAAAAAAGTTATAAGTTTAGTTAAACAAACAGACGGTATATTTTTTTTTTTTTTTCTTCACTACGTCTGGCAAACGGAATGGTTATTAAAGAAAACACTGATAATAAGAATAATTGATAGTAACCCTTATATAATATAATAAAATCAATAATAATCAATAATATATATGTAATATCCCGATACAATTAGCCTTAAAAACCTTATCGTACCCTTGCCGTGATACGGATGAAAAGGTTACCGTAAGGTGGAAAATGACAAGCCTTAAGCTTATGATAAGGTTACGGTAAGATTTGCTAGTTTACGCCGGAACAGGTGGTTTGTAAGCTTACTTTGTAAGGTTGCTTTAACCGTGCTTCAATAAGCTTACCGTAAGGTGTCCAATGTGATACGGATGAAAAGGTTGCCGTAAGGTGGTAAATGACAAGCCTTAAGCTTATGATAAGGTTACGGTAAGATTTGCTAGTTGACACCGGAACAGGTGGTTTGTAAGGGTACAATGGCTCATCATTCGGAAAGGATGGCTAAACCAAGAAACACCAGACTAGAAAAAGAACTAGTTTTTTGCAATTCCGTGTAAGCATTTTAGTAATTTCTTATGAGAAATTGAAATTTTTAGGTAGAGTGTGTATGGTTGTAAGTAGAGTTTGTTTGTAATTCATTGCAAACCAAATTTGGATGGATGGTTATATTTCCTACAATCCATCCAATTGCATGGGTCTCAATGAATTACAAGCAAACTCTGCTTACATTCACACCATACCTAAAAATTTCAATTTCTAAATAAATTACTAAAATACTTACACGGAATTGCAAAAATACTTTCTTTTTCTAGTCTGTTTTTCATGTTTTTTTTTCTGGGAAGTACACCTGACCGGTATTTTGTAAGTTTTTTTCTATAAGTTCTGGGGAAGGTACCCCAAGATATAGCTAGTCGTCGATCAGTTTTGGTCGTCACTTCTTGTTGGTTTATGTCAAGAGTGATGATTTAAATTGAGAATTGGCCAAAAATTTTAAAATCATTCTTAATATAGGCCTATAAAATCAAAAAACTGAGCAAAAATTGATTTGGGTCTAGCTGTACTTTGGTCATTTTCAACAGAACTTATTTATAAAAAACAATATTTACCAAATACCTGTTAAAATAAGGTATAATAAATAAGGTATGAAATTAACATTATATATATATATATTATATACTGTATATATATATATATATATAATATATATATATATATATATATATAATTATCAGGTGTGTTATATATTATATATATATATATATATATATATATATATATATATATATATATGAAATAAAAAAATTATGAAATCATGTTTGTCACAATTCAACTGACGGTTAAACATTTTATACGTAGCTAATTTTGTTAAAAAAAAATATCAGGATGGGTTACGGGAAGCGAAGCACCTCTTTTACCGATTTCTACGCCAAATCTTCATCATCAGCATAAAATACAAAAAAAACTGAATCGTCGGGGTCTAGCTATAGTTAACTACCTTTCCCAGAGTTCTCTTTTTATCCACTTTTTTTTCATTTTATCAATGTTAATTTAGAGGTTGGAAGGAGAATTACCTAAAAAAAATTTATTAGAATAGCTAGAAAACCCGGCCGACCCACACCCACCTTCAGAAAGAGAGGAAAGGAACATATTTTTATATATTAACAATACAATACTTTTTGGCTTAAATAAAAGTCAATTATTAATTTTATATTTCTATTTTAAAATTTGAAATAAAAAATAAACATAACCTTTCGTTAATATTATTTAATCTTCCATGTGCACGTGCCTATCCATATGAAATTAATTTTGTGTTGCAATCTTGTAACGGCAGCCTCTGTGAATTTTCTTCCTTTTTCTCTCTGACATATATATTATATATATAGTATTATATATTAAATATATATTATATTATATTGATATATATATATATATATATATATATTATATTATAATATATATATATATATATATATATATATATTATATATATATATATATATATATATATATTATATATATATATCTTTTTTTTTTTTTTTTTTTTTTTTTTTGAGTCCGTGTACAGACCCACACACGGCTCACAAAGCGGGCCCATGGGTTTGAAAACACATCAACGACCATGGGCGGGTCCTGGAGCATACATATTTCAACGTCAAAGAAGATTGAAATAGAGATGATTTGTCAGTCAATTAAAATAACATAAACTGAAACATAAAAGTACATCCTTGCTATTATAAAGTCTAGTATTACATAAAAAATCAAATATTATGAAGAATATTCACTTCTTGTAAAACAAGGAAATAGCATTACTACTAAAGTGGGAAGAATTCTGATAAGGATATGGGATATATCTTTGGAAGGTCTGATTATGGATGGTAAAAGTAGGAAAATGACGCGACGCGAATAGAGTCCAGCTGGGAATAATCAATGAAGATATATCGGCGAAGATTTGCGGTATGACTTCGACAAAATTTGCAACAATGGAAGGTGGGTTTCCGTAACATATAGGGACTGTGAGTGATATTAGTGTGGCTCAATTACGGGAGGCCGGTGCAGTTACTCACCTCGTGAAATGCGTTTTTCGCTTCGGTGGGAGAAGACACTCCCCGATTGATCGCTTTATAATATTTCTAAGTTTCGCTCCTGCTCCGGATCAATCGTCCAGCGCTTTCTTGCCAATAAGATCGAGAATCTTGTCGGAGAGCGGATAGTAATTCGGTTGATGGGACGCGTAACCTTGTCGAATGGGCAGTCCGGGAGGTACTGGAACAATAAATGAGGAGGTGACCATTTTGGCCTCTCTGTCCAGCGTTTATTGCCAGTTATCCCTACATGAGAGGGGTCCAACATAAGATAAGTTTGTGTCTTCGCCGTCGGCGACGCCCGGGCAACGAGGACACTAGGAGGTGTCCTCGGCTAAAGGAGCTATGGCTAAGGAAGGATAGGCCTAGCAACCACTTCCAGAAATAAACTGCTTGCAGAACTCAGCGCGAGCCTCGGAAGCCGGACAGACTCTTCACACGACGACTTACGGTGAGATTTTTACAGATAGAATCGAGGAAAACACTTTTCAAGAGTTTAGGTGTGCACGATGAAATTGGGTACCTATGGAATAAGAGGAGGAGATAATACGATATCAATTGAAACAGGAGAAGATAGATATGTGCTGGAGATGCGGAGAATGAGAGTGAGCGGGTGAGGAGGGTCAAATCGAGATGGAGACAGGATTGTGTTTCTGATGTATAGTGGGGTGGGAGAAGGGATAAGAAAGCATGGTGTTGGAATTATAGTGAGACCAAGACTGTCACCATGTATACAGAGAGTAAAAATTATAAACGAAAGGTTGATGATATGCGTATTGAAGATAGGCCGGATATAATATAGAATATTCCAGGTATATGCACCGCAACAGGGGCACTCGGAGGAGGAAAAAGCTAGATTTATGGATTTGATGGAGGAAGAGGTGGGGATGGAGGAGGAGGGAGAGAGGTGCCTGTTGATGGGAGATTTCAACGCTAGAGTAGGAAAGAGAAGAGAGATGGAGAGAGTATTGGGACCATTTCGAGAGGATACAAGAAACATGGAGAGAGAGGCGTTGATTGATTTTTGTGTAAGAAACGACCTAAAAATAATGAACACGTTTTTCAAGCATAGAGAGTCTCACATCTTTACGAGGTATAGATGGAATCAGGTAACGCAACAATTCGATCAAAAATCGGTGATAGACTACATGATAGTCTCCGATAAAAGGATGGTAAAGAATGTAAAGGTGATCCCAGGAGTGTCCTTGGATGCGGATCATAGACTGGTGGTGGCAAACATGAAGATAAGAGGGGAAGGAGGAGTAAATGAGCAGAAGAAGGCAGTGATCAGAGTGGAGAAAGTTGGAAGAATAAGAAACGACACGAAATTATGAACGGGAAAGGCAGGAAACCCTAAGGAATGGAGAAGAAAAACGAAGACTCGCAGGCATGTCATCAAGGAAGTGGCCGAGAAAACTCTTGGTATAAGATGGATAGGAGGTACTAGGAAGAGAGATACACCATGGGGAACGAAGAAGTGAAAAAAGCAATTAAGGAAAAAACGGGAAAATGAGGAAGTGCTGTAAAAAGAGAACAGCGGCAGCAAGAGAAGGAATATGTTACAGGCAAAGGATGCAGGCAGAGAGAATAAAGTAGGAGGGCAAAAAAGCTGGAGACGGAGAGAATGTGCAGGAGAATAACGGAGATGTTGGCGAAGGGAAGAAAAAGCTATTTAAGATGGGAAGGAGTATAGATAAACCAAAAACGCGAAACTAGAATAGTAAAAGATAGATAACTCATTTATTCACTTTCTCAATACCACACCAGCTCTCTAATTTGGAGCGTTCATCCCTCATTATTTATGCATTCTTTTCAGCCTGCGTAACACGCCTATAATCATATATATATTATAGGCCTATATGCTATATAATATTATATCTTAGGTATAGTATTTGGTGAGTTTAATACTGATCTCATTTCTATATATATTATATTATATATATATATATAATTATATTAGTTAAGACGTTTTATTATAAGATCTGGAGAATGGTATGTGACTTAAATATATATATTAATTATATATATAAAATCATGAGATACTAAATATAACTTAAATATAATATCAGGGCATTACTAGGGTAGGTAGTTTGTAGGTAGCTCTACCCAATATTTTTGAGTCTTTTTGATTAAATAATTAAATGGTAAAGTTAACTAAACTATTACAATTTTTATTTGAAAGTGAAAGAAAGTGAATTTATTTTTTAGAAGAGAACTTAAAGAAAAACAACTACAATTAGCAATAGCATTATAATACTAATTCATTTGGAAATTTTCCTTTCTACTCTGTTCTTAAGAGTAAAATTTTAAGCTACTGGGCGTACAGGAGAGTTTATAATGTCACATGATTTTCAGTTATAATAATGGATAATATTATATGTGAGGATAAAGGACCGCAGGCCAGGAGATTATTACCCTTGCTGTAGAATGACAATAATTACGAAAATAGTCGTAATCAATATACGTCGGAAGAAAGACCTGTTTTCGTGTTCAGTTACGCCGCTGAGAAACGTGGTGTTAATTAAATTTGAAAGAAAAAAAAGAATTTTTTGCAATATCTAATCATACTGGCTCTCTTCTCTCTCTTCTCTCTCTCTCTCATGCTGCAAAAACCTTCAAAGTTCCTATATGAAGAATGGTCAACTGCTTAGTGCTCTGAAAGCGGACTGGGAGAGGATGCGTTGAAATGGTCATGGATACTCACAAGTAGGTTCTCTCTCTCTCTCTCTCTATATATATATATATATATATATAAAGTTATATATGTACCTATATATATAATATATATATAATATATATATATATAATATATATATATATATAATATATAATATATACTATATATATATATATTATATATTATATAGTATATATACTTTCTTTCTTTCCTTTCTTGCCTTCACGCTTCCTCTTTGCCCCCAAGTAGTGTGGGGACTTAGGTAAGGCTCTGTACAAGCATCGGAAGAAAGAAAAGTGCAGTAGGGTTAGTGAGTAACATGAGGCAAGGAATGCAATTCGAAGAAAGCGCGTGGAATCAGATCGAGCTCCTGTAGCCTCTTTAACAAGCACCATAGAAACTAAAGCCCCTCTGTACCATATCTATAAGATGTAGTGAGTGAGCTCGTCACAGGACAGAACAATCCACCCTAGAGCAAATCATGGGGACCTTTGGACCGGAACCCTCACTATGGTAAACTCGTCAATTAGAGGGTAGTCATCCCCTGGCCCAGGTGGCCACAACCATGCCACCGCGCATAGCAATAGACAAGCTCCGCGAGTTTCTGTGCGCTCCCTATCATGCACCTTTATTTCGTCTGCTCTGCCAATACTCACATTTCTCTCCTCTAGCCCAGTTCGTTCACGGATCGGACTCCAACTGCCACTTTCTCTTTGTCTCCAGCCGGTCGGTTCCGCAAAACACTCACCACTATACATCCGCTTAAAACCGCATACTATCATTCATCCTTTCCACATGACCACAACCATCTGTCAACATATCTTTCATTTATTCTCTCATTTACCCCTTTCTTTCACCAACAACTCTCTATATACGTTCATTCCTCTCTTTAACTCATTCTTCTCGACACCTAGCAGCACAGCCTAAATGTCGCATTTAGCTGAACACATTGCAGATCTTTTTAAGATCTATATCTTCTTATTCCAGACCATAGTCCTCACTACCATACAATCACACAGGTAACAAAACATACCTGCTCATGTAAGACCCTAGCACATCAAGACTTAGTCCCATTCACCAACGATTAATTGCACCAGCCCTTCCTGCCATTTCACAACTTTCCTATTAACACTCTGCACGTCCGTTTTCCCTTCTCTATCCAACATACGTACCCTAAATATTTAACTCAGACACTTGTTTCTAAGCTGCTCACCATCTAAGCATAACTTACACTGAGGGTGTCCTCAATCACAACATAACCTTATCTTATCCAGTTATTGTCAGCCCCTCGCTTTCACAACACCCTGCAAATCTCTCTACAAATCCTCTCAAACTCTCTTCAAGATTTCGCCACACAGAACAAATCATCCGCATATAATAGGTAAGGGCACCCTCCCTCCACTCAACTCAATTCTCCACCCTTCTAACACCGATTTCCTGCCATCCCCACCTCAAATTCTTTAATAACCCCATCCATATACTAAATATGAATGCAAGGAGCATAACACAACCTGTCTTACTGCGCTATTAATCCTAAACCAATCACCCTTGACACCATTTATTCTTACACACGCTTTTCAACATATCGTCATCTATCATACTTTTTGCATTCCACTTCAGCAAGGCCTACCCGTAAGCCATGAGCACACTGGGCTTAATATGTTATACACTGTAACACCTGCCATAAGACAGCTTTCGGCTCTATATTAACCATCGTAAGTCATTAAGTGGCTGTTTGCTAAAGTGACATAAAAACTAAAATACAAATTTAAATTCTTCTTTCTCCCGTCAGTTTTCTACCTACAAGATACATTTTGCTGGTTTCAAATGTAAAGATGGATCCACATACATTCTCTAAACCTTTTGTTCACTAAACTGCACCTTGTTTTCTTCACCCAATCAGGTGTGGCTCAGTCACTCGAGCACTCTTGTTCGATCCAAATAGATAATAGCCATTGAGACGCAAATATACCTTCACTTAACAGGCTATACTGGGCTGACGTTCAATATTACCTCGTCACTCACCTTAAAGTACTCGGTGTCTAGGACAGTTCCCTTTGTCGTCGCCTTACCTTTATATCAGAAGAGGGTACTGATAAGACTATCGCTGCTCCTCCAATCCTTTAGGTAACTATATCGGTCTCACCTTTGCATAAAATTCGCTTTATTTGCAGCAACTTCAAAGTTCTCCAATCCAATTCTACCATCCCTGCGCCTCCGCTTTGAGTAATCGGTTCAACTAGTAATTTAATAGTTATCTGATATCCTGCAGATAAGCCAATTCTTCAACTTTCTCACTCCCTACCATTACTGTTATCCTCGCTGTAACTAATACCTTCATCCCCAAAATACCTTATTTACCCTTTTTGGCTAGCATCAATAACGCAACACATTCACTTAACTACAGTGTCATCATATGCCTACTGTTATAATTTGTGCAGATTTTCGAGAGTGTGTCTTTCCAACACTCCCTCAATCCATTTTCATCAAGTTGACAAGACGCAACAACTGCCTATTCTATTTATTCTAAGTAGCAGATTCCCTCTGATTATTGCTGCGAGTTTCATAAACATTTGGTAGCGGCGTTCTTCTCGGCGTAGGAAGGGTACAAGACTTCCCTATATGGTTACTACTGTATGTTCATTCATGTTCAAGTGCCCCTACTTACGAAATCTGAGTTGTCTTTACGTCATCTGTTGTTTTCACTCTACGTATAACCTTTTTTCAGCTATTTCTTTTTCTCTCTTAAACTCGTAAATCAAGCATTACAAGCATCTTTCTATTCTTGACATCTTCAGAAGTCCATGTGTGCTTTTTAGTACTAGTCTAAAGAATCGAGGCCACTGCTTGCTTTGGTTGTATCCAAACTACTTTCTAACTAGCTCGCCTATTTCAAGTGCACTCTGTTCATCCGGTCAACGTCATGCCATATTCTTCGTGTGGTAACTGCTCGAGTTCTATACTTCTCTTTAGCACATCACAACCTACGAGTTCCTGTTTGCAGCCTAAACTAACTATATTAGCTAATGCCTCTTCATGCAACCCAAGGCTTTTATTCACATTAGCTTGCAGTAAAGTCGATTATAACTATAGTGTGGTCAGCATTCAATTCGATTTACTAGCGAGCGCGTCTACATACTATAATTCGTACACGTCATTAATTAATCTGTGCACCACTTAACTCCTCACTCTTAATTTTACATGAATACATTAGTATCCTATTCTCGTAGACATCTCATCAGGACTACATTCTGCTGCTGCGGGCATATCGGAAGGCCTCCGACAAGTCCTACTATAATTATTTACAGTATGTACTGATAGCTAATGAGTGCCGGATTTAGATCCCATGTCATGACTAAGAACGCTGAAACTGATTTATAAACATCCACACATACTTCCATAACAATCTGTCCCTTCTTCATCCAAACAAATTCAAGTAACAATACTGTGTACTTCGAGTCAATCTATCTACTACACGCATGCAGACTCGTAGATGATAGCTTACTGGAATAGCCTCTTGGTGTTAGGAAAGAATAAAGGATAGTTTACTGTACACACATTATACCTCCTTCTCAGTTCCGAAAAATCAGATGTCACCTTTACATAGCCGATCTTGATCTCATTTTCGGTCTCGCACGACGATGACTAGATCCTTAAAAGCGCACCTGTTGTAAAATAAGACATGACATCTCTCTCTATACTTTTTTGATCACCTATCCAACCATTCCAGGTCCCTTTCAAAACTATCCGAATGCCTGGAAGCTCTGCTACTAGTACAGTAACTTAGGGCTCGCCATCCTGAAAGCGGAAGCAATTCATTCAGATTCAGTTCAAAATATGCCAGGTATCTGCTCGGTTTTGCTCAACGTTTCGCTCTCACGGATGGACACAGTATCGCAAAATACACACAATACTTGACCTTTTCAAATCGTTGAGATTTATATTTAACCGAGAGATGTGCTGAATGCGTACAGGGACTCAACGAAACAACTCAAGAGAGTCTAACCATATCGCTTTTACATAGCCACAGGGGTTAAGCCATCTTAGTAAATATCAAAAATTGCTAACTAGGTCCTGTCTGCTTGTCTCTTCTCCTCATTCTCTTCAACACAGTCAACGCACTTACAGTTGTCACAATGCCACCGCAACCACTACTTAAATCTGATTAAACGGACCGTTCTCTTTCTGAATTCTCTTTGTCTAGGTCAGTCGATCAGCGAGCAACTCCAACATAATTGCGACTGGGGTCTAAAGTACAATCCATGGCACTAATTCTCACTCTTCTCCCTCAAGACATTTATTCCTCTGACATTCATGTACCCATACGATACGATTCATACATTTTCGCCGAAAGTTAGAAAGGTCGTTTACAGGCGATCAACTGACTTCTCCGAGCTGCATTAGCCATTATGCCCATTAGGCAAGAAATAGAGGTAGTACAGCCAAACCACTGACCACCAATTTCAGGGCCCTTAGTCGACTTCTACGACACGCAGGACATAACATGTGCAATTTTTTCTCCCCCGCACACAGGGATATGGATAGTAGGGGATATGTCCTGTAAGGTGTTAATCTAGAAGTGGGGTGGTGGTTACTAAATGTCTTATGGCTCATGGTGTATATTGATATTGGAGTAAGATGATGGTTAGTAATATGTTGCCGAGTTATGGGAAGATGAGAGTTGTGTGAAAGAAGTATGAAACGCAAAAGGAGTAAAGGCGCACCATTAAAATGGGAGGTAATTTCATCGTTCGAGTATGCGTAGTACTCTCCTCATATATAACGTATACGTACTAGTATCTAATTTTTAGATGAGTATAATATATATATTATTATATATATATATATTATAATATATATGAAAATAATATAAATTATATATAATATCTATATACTATGAGTATATAAAGTATTTGGCCGGTGGCCAATTGAGGCGCAAGGAGACTAGAATATTCGTCATTGGTCTGAATGAAAACATTGAGAAAAGAAAAGACTTCTAATGTCATGAGGGTTGGCGTACATTCAATCTAGTAGTCAAAGTATTATGATTTGAACGTAGTTCTTTTAAATTTTAACTTTCAATTATGAACTTTAATTTTAAAATAAAAGTTAACTAACATTAAAATGAAAATTAACTTCCAATACTAAAATGAATTTTATTTTTACCTCAACTGACATTGGGTTCGAGGATTCACATGCCAGAAAATTAATCAAAATCATATGACAGTATGGGTATATGAGAGTGAGTTTCTCAAAAAATGTTACAAGCATAAATATGTACAGTTATATTCATGAAAACCTATAGCATCCCCTTCTTACCCCAACTTCCCCTACTCACCTGCGATCTTTTCAAAACTTAGCATGCATGAGCCAGTCACTTACAGCCTCCCTTACTTCTGCCTCTTTTGTCGAATTGAAAGTTTGAATGCAAATCTCTGAAAATGTACAAACATCGAGTAAGAAAATGAAGTTGTATTTCGAACAAGTTTAAGTAACACAAACACAAAACTGACAAGCAAAGATGCTGCTGCTACTGGATTACATAAAATACAAAATGTAAGAAGGAAGGCTTCTTAGTAAAAGACTATACATGGAAACCATGGTTTGCAAACCTTATTTAGAAAACTTAGGGCATTTTCAAGAACAAGGAAATAACGTAAATACTTTCTACAGTTTATAAATTGAAAAATTAATTTAAAAAAAAAATAAAAAATAACGCGTTCGTAAAATTCAAGATTGAAATAAAAAAAAGTAAAATACAACTATGGCTTTTTCAAGGATGTCTGTGTACGCATTTTCGATACTCTTTCATAGATTCATTCTAAAGAATTTAGAAATACTTACCTAAAATTAATTTGTAAATCTCAGTCTTTTCGAATGACTGTTTTAACATTCCGTTTTTGAATACTTTTCCTGTTAAGGAATATCTCTCTGCAGCATCATCTACCAAAAGTTTTTTCAGAATATTGCATGCAAGACCTTTCGAATCTCTTCCTCCAAAGGTTATCAGTCATTTTCATCTGAATAAGAAATAAGAAAATAATAATAATAATAATAATAATAATAATAATAATAATAATAATAATAATAATAATAATAATAATAATAATAATAATAATAATATTCTT
>JABUQX010006909.1:47500-64660 GCA_015478945.1 Trachelipus rathkii
AGAGAGAAGAATTATGAGTGCTGCATGGAAGGACGGCAGGGATTCAAAGAAGTTAAAACCAGTACTTAAATGTATATTGATAAAGAGCAGAGTGAGAAATGTTGGCATATTCAAAGATCGCGTCGTAGTGAGGAGAAATGTAAAACACCTGATAGTTTTAGTGTAGACTTTAAGAAGGAGAGATTTGTGAGCTTAATAACCTCCAGTGGATGCCGAAATATAACTGCATGACTGGAATTGTTTTATGATTAAGGTAATGAGAATGAGGTATGCATCAAAAGGCTCCAGTGAGGAAAAATCAACACACGCTACTTTATTTAATAGAATAAGAAAATTGTGGCTCAGCCCAGGAGAACATAGGTAGAACACATTTGTGAGATTTATTAGGGTGTGAGAAGAATGAATTATAAAATAATTGTGGATAGAATCCACAAAGTATATGCGAGTACCTGTGTTGTTTAGATAATATATGAAATGAGAGAGGATTGAGCTACAGCACTGAGGAGAGACAATAAATATGTAAAACACCGTCTTTTTGAGAAGGATAAAGGGTTTGGTCATGGTAGAGAAATGAGAGCGTCAGACCTAGCGGACCTTAGAAAGATCAGAACTACTATTATGTGTGAGATGTGTGCAGTAAGGGGAAAAATCGAGCGGCCTGCAGCGGGGAGAGAACCGCGGGAAAGACGAATAAAGTACTATAGATCAGTAATGTGTGAGAGATCTAGAGGGAGAGAAAATTGTGGAGGCACAGGACGCGAGAAGCGAAAATAAACATAACACTAATTATTTTAAGATTTTAGAGAAAGGAGAGTCGCTGTTTAATTAGCAGGGGAATGCAAAGTTACTCGCATTGCCAGCCTTGTATACTCAAAAAAGGATGACCCTGAGAGAGCACTAGTGACTCAGGAGGAGTGCAAGATACAAAATCTGATACAGCTTCTCTAGCAGCCTCGTAGTGCCAGTAAAGATACATAATAGGGGGGCTTTGATTTACCAGAGGTAGCGACGACTAAATCTCAACACATGTTATTATATGATGGGTAGAAAAATAGGGGTATTAGCCTCGTCTTTATGCAATAAACTCAAATACGGTGCATATTCATAGCTAACTTTACTTATTATAAACATGTCGAGGTGCTAGAGACACTCGGAGCAAAATCTCAGAACCGTTTTTCAGATGGGGCGAAATAAATGGGTTGTCTTGTGGAGAAAAAATGATAAAGACCAGTTTTTTTAACAGTGAATTAAATGGAAAAACAGGGGTCAGCCACGGAGCATATAAAATTATAATACTCTATTATTTTATTAAAAAGAAAAAATTTATATAAAAAAATAAGGGTATAAGTAAAAAAAAAAAATTTGAGTGACCTCACTACCTACCTACCCTTACAGCCGATGAAAATAAAACCCTTTTTAATTGATATGAAAAGGAAAAGATGGGTCATCAGCCCACGGAGACAAAATTCAAAACCGTTTTTTATAAGTTATTAAGTGATAATAAATAATGGAGGTAGCTCAGCCTAGAGTCCACAAATCTAACAAACCGATTTTTTAGAGATATATAAGGAAAAATGAGGGTAGCTACTAAGTCCGGAGGATAAAATCTAAACCTTTTTAAGAATAAAGGAATAAATGGGAGCTCAGCCGAGGATAAACAATTAAAACGCGCTCTATTATTTATGAATTAATAATGATATAAACAAATATAATATGGGAGCTCAGCCGTAGGAAGAGAAATTAAAACCCTTGATTTTAAAATTTATGTAAAAATATGGGGCTTATATCTAGAGCCCGTGGAGCAAAAATATATAAACCTTTTAAGATTAAGTAGATATATATTAGGTGGAGAGCTCAGATCTACGTGTAGATACTAAAATCAAATCATCTTATTTAATAGATTAAGGATAAATATAGGCCTCACTCCGTGAAGCAAAAAATCAACACTCACTCATTTTTAGATATAAGAGAAAATGGGGCTCAGCCCGGAGCAAATATCAAACCCTACTTTTTAATGAATTAAAGGAAAAATGGGGCTCAGCCTCGAGGACAAAATCTAAAACTCACTTATTTATTAAAGATTAAGACCAGTAAGGTGTTAACACTAGAAGACAAAATGTGTGTTACGGTATCAATTTTTTAGTAGCCAAATAGTCCAAACCTTCTATTAGATTGTTACAGGAAAAAGCGCGAGTGTGAGCAGCAGGCACAGTTTAGGCAATAAATCAAACATCTTGTATAATTCTGTTATCTATGGAGATATGTGATTACCACAGGAAACAGTGTGAGTAGTGCTCAGATAATACCTTAGGAGCAATATAAATCAAAACTCACCGTTTTTTAAGATTATAGTAAAATGGATAGCTCAGTACCCGAGGAAAATCTAAACGTTTTTAAGATTTGGAAAATGGGGAGCTCAAGTACCTAGAGGCATAAAATCACAATCACATATTTTAAAGATTAAGAAAAATGAGGCTCAGCCGGAGAAAAATAAAAACCTTTGTAAAGATATAATAAGGATAAAATGTAGGGCTTCAAGCCCGGATGAGAAAATATAAAAACCCTTATTTAAATATTTTAAGGAAAAATGGGGCTACAGCCGGAGCAAAAATAAAACCCTTTTTAAAGATAAATGAGTAAAATATTATATAGGAGTAGCTCTAAGCCTGAGGAGCAAAAATCAAACTATTTATTATAAGATTAAGGAAAAAGTAGGGAGCTCACATCACCGTAGCAAAAATCAAACTCACCACTTTTTAAGAATACACAAAAATATAAGGCATGGGGGCTCAGACCGGAAGTCAAATAAATAACAAACACTCATTTTTTAAGATTAATTAGGTAAAAAATGGTGGCTCAGCCCGGAGGAAAAAATAAACCACTTTTTATGATTAGGAGGAAATAAATATGTTGGAGTCTCATCACCTAGAGTAGGAAAAGAATTAAAAACCGTTTTTAAGATTAAGAGAAATAATACAGGGGCTTAATTACACCCAGTAAGTAAAACAATTATATATACTACTGTATTATATTAGAAGATTAAAGTATAAAATGGGGCTCTCACACCGGCACGACAAATATAATATATAAACACCTCTCTACTTTAAATTAATTAGGACACAAAATGGGGCTCAGCCGCCCGGAAATCTAAGATATCTTGACTACTCCCGGTAGCTTTTGAGACTGAAATACAAGGTAGCTTATTTTTCTCGCCCTGAATAGTGATTTCTGAGCGCTCGAGAAGAGCAAAATCGCATACTCTACTCTATTATATTGAGATGAAATTTCCATGTGTTGTGTGAAACACAAATGACTGGAGCGAGTTCCATTATTCCTCCCGCGAGTGCAAAAAGTGCAGACACCAATTGTCATTAATAAGTATTTTATTATAGTAAATGTAATAAAAAATATTGGCGCGTCCTAAAATAAGATATATAATAGCACATTAAGTATATATGTTTAAGTATAAGGCAACGTTGCGTATATAATGTATGCATTACTGCACAGAAGCAATGATGTAATAGGGTGTATTTATACAAGAGTTAGTAGTGATCACATCGAGAAACTTTACACGCCTCTCGGATCAATAAATCTGAACCCTTTTTAAGATTTAGGAAATATGGGGCTCAGCCCGGACAAAAATCAAACCAATTTTAAGATTAAGGAAAAATGGGGCCAGCGGAGGAAAATAAAACCCTTTTTTAAGATTAAGGAAAAATGGGCTCAGCCCGGAGGAAAAATAAAACCCTTTTTAATATTTAGGAAAAATGGGCCTCAGCCCGGCCATAAATCAAACCTTTCTTAAGATAAAGGAAAAATGGGGCTCAGCCCGTAGCAAAAATCGGTAGCTTTTTTAAGATTAAGGAAAAATGGGGCTCAGCCCGGCGTAAAAATCAAACCCTTTTTAAGATTAGGAAAATGGGCTCAGCCCGAGCAAAAATCAAGCCGTTTTTAGATTAGGAAATGGGGCATCAGTCCCGGAGCCAAAAATCAAACCCGTTTTTATAGATTAAAGGAAAAATGGGGCTCAGCCTGAGGAAAAATCAAACCGTTTTTAAGATTAAGGAAAATAGGGCGTCAGCCGAGCAAAATCGAACCACTTTTTTAAGATTGTAGGAAAATGGGCTCAGCCCGGAGCAACAATCAAACCTTTTTTAAAATTAAGGAAAAATGGGGCTTTGCCAGCCCGAGGAAAAATAAAACCCTTTTTAAGATAGGAAAATGGGGCTCAGCCGGAGGAAAAATAAAACACCTTTTAATAATTTAAGAAATATGGGGCTCACGCCCGGGCAAAATAACCCTTTTTTAAAGATAAAGCAAAAAATGGGGTCTCAGCGGACAAAAATCAACCCTTTTTAAAATAGGCGAAAGAATGGGGCTCAGCCCGGAGGAAAAATAAAACCTTTTTAAGATAAAGGAAAAATGGGTCTCAGCCCGGAGCAAAAATTAAACCTTTTTAAGGTTGTAAAAAATGGGGCTCAAGCCCCGGAAGCAAAAATCAAACCTTTTTAAGATTAAGGAAAAATGGGGCTCAGCCCGGAGAAAAATCAAACCGTTTTTAAGATTAAGGAAAAATGGGGCTCAGCCCGGAGCAAAAATCGAACCCTTTTAAATAAAGGAAAATGGGGCTCAGCCGGAGCAAAAATCAAAACCTTTTTTAGATTAAGGAAAAATGGGGCTAGCCCGGAAGAAAAATCAAACCGTTTTAAGATTTAAGGACAAAAGGGCTACCGGGAGCAAAAAATCGAACCCATTTTAAGATTTAGGAAAAATGGGGCTCAGCCCGGAGCAAAAATCAAACCATTTTTAAGATTAAGAAAAATGGGGCTCAGCCCGGAGGGAAAATAAAACCCTTTTTCAGATAAAGGAAAATGGGGCTCAGCCCGGAGGAAAAATAAAACACTTTTTAATATTTAGGAAAAATGGGGCTCAGCCTAGAGCAAAAATCAAACCCTTTTTAAGATAAAGGAAAAATTGGGCTTAGCCTGGAGCAAAAATCAAACAATTTTTAAGATAAAGGAAAAATGGGGCTCAGCCCGGAGCAAAAATCGAACCCTTTTTAAGATTTAGGAAAAATGGGGCTCAGCCCGGAGGAAAAATCAAACCATTTTTAAGATTAAGGAAAAATGTGGCTCAGCCCGGAGCAAAAATCAAACCCTTTTTAAGGTTAAGGAAAAATGGGGCTCAGCCCGGAGCAAAAATCAAACCCTTTTTAAGATTAAGGAAAAATGGGGCTCAGCCGGAGGAAAAATAAAACCCTTTTTAAGATTTAGGAAAAATATGGCTCAGCCCGGAGGCAAAATCAAACCCTTTTAAGATAAAGGAAAAATGGGGCTCAGCCCGAAGCAAAAATCAAACCGTTTTTAAGATTAATTAAAAATGGGGCTCAGCCCGGAAGAAAAATCAAACCGTTTTTAAGATTAAGGGAAAAAAGGGCTCAGCCCGGAGCAGAAATCGAACCCATTTTAAGATTTAGGAAAAATGGGGCTCAGCCCGGAGCAAAAATCAAACCATTTTTAAGATTAAGAAAAATGGGGCTCAGCCCGGAGGAAAAAAAAAAACCCTTTTTCAGATAAAGGAAAATGGGGCTCAGCCCGGAGGAAAAATAAAACCCTTTTTAATATTTAGGCAAAAATGGGGTCAGCTAGAGCAAAAATCAAACCTTTTAAGATAAAGGCAAATCGGGGCTTAGCCGGAGCAAAAATCAACCCTTTTTAAGATAAAGGAAAAATGGGGCTCAGCCCGGAGCAAAAATCAAACCGTTTTTAAGATTAAGAAAAAATGGGGCTCAGCCAGGAGCAAAAATCAAACCCTTTTTAAGATTAAGGAAAAATGGGGCTCAGCCCGGAGGAAAAATCAAACCGTTTTTAAGATTAAGGAAAAATGAGGCTCAGTCCGGAGCAAAAATCGAACCCTTTTTAAGATTTAGGAAAAATGGGGCTCAGCCCGGAGCAAAAATCAACCTCTTTTTGACTAAGGAAAATGGGGCTCAGCCCGGAGGAAAATCAAACCGTTTTTAAGATAAGGAACATGGGGCTCAGCCCTGAGAAAATCAAACCGTTTTTAAGATTAACGAAAAATGGGCTTTGCCCGGAGCAAAAATCAAACCCTTTTTAAGATTGGAAAAATGGGCTCAGCCCGGAGGAAAATAAAACCTTTAAGATAAAAGAAAAATGGGGCTCAGCCCCGGTAAATAATAAACTTTTTAATATTTAGGAAAAATGGGGCTCAGCCCAGAGCAAAAATCAAACCCTTTTTAAGATAAAGGAAAAATGGGGCTTAGCCCGGAGCAAAAATCAAACCCTTTTTAAGATTAAGGAAAAATGGGGTTCAGCCCTTAGCAAAAATCAAACCCTTTTTAAGATAAAGGAAAAATGGGGCTCAGCCCGGAGCAAAAATCAAACCGTTTTTCAGATTAAGAAAAATGGGCTTAACCCGGAGGAAAAATCAAACCGTTTTTAAGATTAAGGAAAAATGGGGCTCAGCCCGGAGCAAAAATCGAACCCTTTTTAAGATTTAGGAAAAATGGGGCTCAGCCCGGAGCAAAAATCAAACCCTTTTTAAGATTAAGAAAATAGGGCTCAGCCCGGAGAAAAAATCAAACCGTTTTTAAGATTAAGGAAAAATGGGGCTCAGCCCAGAGCAAAAATCGAACCCTTTTTAAGATTTAGGAAAAATGGGGCTCAGCCCTTAGCAAAAATCAAACCCTTTTTAAGATAAAGGAAAAAAGGGGCTAAGCCCGGAAGCAAAAATCAAACAGTTTTTAAGATTAGGAAAAATGGGGCTCAGTACGGACGCAAAAATCGAACCTTTTTTAAAAATTAAGAAAAATGGGGCTCAGCCCGGATCAAAATCAAATCTTTTTAAGTTAAGGAAAAATGGGGCTCAGCCCGATCAAAAATCAAACCTTTTTAAGATTTAGGAAAAAGGGGGCTCAGCCCGGAGCAAAAATCAAACCCTTTTTAAAGATTAGGGACAAAATGGGGCTCAGCCCGGAGGAAAAATTAACCCTTTAAATTAAGCGAAAAAATGGGCTGCTCAGACCGGAGGGAAAAATCAACGTTTTTTAAGATTAAAGGAAAAATGGGGCTCAGCCCGGAGCAAAAAAATCAAACCGTTTTTAAGATTAAGGAAAAATGGGGCTCAACCCGGAGCAAAATCTAACCACTTTTTTTAAGATTTAGGAAAAATGGGGCTCAGCCCGGAGAAAAATAAAACTTTTTAAGATTTAGGAAAATGGGTCTCAAGCCCGGAGCAAAAATTTAAACCCTTTTTAAGATTAACGAAAAATGGGGCTCAGCCCGGAGGAAAAATCAAACTTTTTTTAAGCTTAAGGAAAAATGGGTCTCAGCCCGGAGCAAAAATTAAACCCTTTTTAGGATTAAGGAAAAATGGGGCTCAGCCCGGATCAAAAATTAACACCTTTTTAAGATTAAGGAAAAATGGGGCTCAGCCCGGAGCAAAAATCAAACCCTTTTTAAGATTAAGGAAAATTGGGGCTCAGCCCGGAGCAAAAAATCAAACCTTTTTAAGATTAAGGAAAAATGGGGCTCAGCCCGGAGCAAAAATCAAACCGTTTTTAAGATTAAGGAAAAATGGGGCTGAGCTCGGAGCAAAAATCAAACCGTTTTTAAGATTGGGGAAAAATGGGGCTCAGACCGGAGGAAAAATAAAACCGTTTTTAAGATTAAGGAAAAACGGGGCTCAGCCCGGAGCAAAAATTAAACCATTTTTAAGATTAAGGAAAATTGGGGCTCAGCCCGGATGAAAAATAAAACCCTTTTTAAGATAAAGGAAAAATGGGGCTCAGCCCGGAGCAAAAATCAAACCCTTTTTAAGATTAAAAAAAATGGGGCTCAGCCCGGAGCAAAAATCAAACCGTTTTTAAGATTAAGGAAAAATGGGGCTCAGCCCGGAGGAAAAATCAAACCCTTTTTAAGATAAAGGAAAAATGGGGCTCAGCCCGGAGGAAAAATAAAACCCTTTTTAAGATTAAGGAAAAATATGGCTCAGCCCAGAAGAGAAATAAAACAACTTTTTAAAATTTATGAAAAATGGGGCTCAGCCCGGAGCAAAAATTAAACCCTTTTTAAGATTAAGGAAAATGGGGCTCAGCCCGGAGCAAAAATACAACCCTTTTAAGCATAAGGAAAATGGGGCTCAGCCCGAAGCAAAAATCAAACCCTTTTAAAGATTAAGGAAAAATGGGGCTCAGCCCGGAGCAAAAATCAAACCCTTTTTAAGATTAAGGAAAAATGGGCTCAGCCCGGAGCAAAAAATCAAAACCAGTTTTTAAGATTGAAGGAAAAATGGTGGCTCAGGACGGAGAAAAATCAACCTTTTTAAGATTAAGGAAAAAATGGGGCTTCAGCCGGAGCAAAATCAAAATCCCTTTTTAAGATTCAAGGAAGAAAGGGGCTAGCCGGAGCCAAACATCTGGCATTCACTTCATCATTAACGGAACAAGAGGGTACACAATGTAAGCAAAAATCACCGTTTCATCTTCCGAGGCTGGGGCAACAGTCAGAGCAAAAAATAAACCGCATCTAAGATCACGCAAGAAAAACGGGGCTCAGCCGGAGCAAAAATTAAACCATTTTTTAAGATTCAAGGAAACTGGGCTCAAGTCCCGGATAGAAAATATAAAACTTTTTAAAGATAAGGTAAAATGGGGCGTGTAGCCGGAGCAAAAAGTCAACACCGTTTTTTAAGATTAAGAAAATAATGGGCTTCAGCCCGGGGAAAACCAAGCCATTTGTGTGGAAGATTAAGAGAAAATGGGGCTTCAGGATTCCGGGAGGATAAGGAATATATATCTTATTGGTTAAGATAAAGGAAATGGGGCTCAGCCGGAAGGAAAATATCAACCCCTTTTAAGATAGAAAAATTTTGGGGCTCAGCCCGGAGAGAAATAAAACCTTTCTCTAAAAATTTAAATGAAAAATCGGGAGAGCTCAGTCAGAGCAAAAATTAATATGGCACCTTTTTATTTTTCAGGAAAATGAAGCTCGGCCCGGAGCATAAAAATCAAACCCTTTTTAGAATTAAGGAAAAATGGGGCTCAGCCGAGAGCAAAAATCAAAAGGAAAAATGGGTCTCAGCCCGGAGCAAAATCCAAACCCTTTTTAAGATTAAGGGAAAAATGGGGCTCAGCCCGCAGCAAAAATCAACCTTTTAAGATTAAGGAAAAATGGGGCTCATTTCGGAGCAAAAATCCAAACCTTTTTAAGAATTAAGGAACGGGGACTTTCAGCCGGAGCAAAATCAAACCGTTTTTAAGATTAAGTAAAAATGGGGCTCAGCCTGAAGCAAATCAACCGTTTTAAGATTAAGGAAAAATGGGGCTCTGCCCGGGGAGCAAAAATCAAACCGTTTTAAGATTTAGAAAAATGGGGCTAGCCCAGAGCAAAAATCAAACCATTTTTAAGATTAAGCAAAAATGGGGCTCAGCCCGGAGGAAAAAATAAAACCCTTTTTAGATAAAGGAAAAATGCGGCTCAGCCCGGAGGAAAATAAAACCTTTTTTTTAAGGAAAAATGGCGCTCAGCCCGGAAGCAAAAATAAACCCTTTTTAAAGATAAGGAAAAATGGGGCTCAGGCCGGAGCAAAAATCAAACCCTTTTTTATCATAAGGAAAATGGGGCTCAGCCCGAGCAAGAAATCAATACCCTTTTTCAAAGATCAAGGAAACAATGGGCGCTCAGCCGCGAGCCAACAAATCAAACCCTTCACTTTTAGAGATTAAGGAAAATTGGGGGCTCAGGCCCGGTAAATACACACTCTCTCTCTCACTCTGGGAAAATGGGGCTCAGCCGGAGGAAAAATAAAACCGTTTTTAAGATTAGGAAAAAATGGGGCTCATGCCGGAAGCATAAATTAAACCCTTTTTAAGATTAAAGAAAAATGGGGCTCATGCCCGGAGCAAAAATTAAACCCTTTTAAGATTAAGGAAAATGGGGCTCAGCCCGGGCAAAATCAAACTATTCTCCTCTTAAGATTAAGACAAAATCGCGGGCTCCAGCCGGTGCAAAAATCGACAGGACCTTTTGTAAGATTTAGAGGAATAGGGGTAGCCCGGAGCAAAAAAATCAAACCATTTTTAAGATTAAGGAAAATGGGGATCAAAAATCAAACCCCTTTTTAGGTGTGTGATGGAAAAATGGGCCTAGCCCGTAGCAAGATATAATTAACACATTATTAAGAGTATAGAGAGAAAAATAGTGGGCTCAGCTTGGAGCAAAAGAGTGGAACGACGTGATATTTAAGATTTTGATGTAAATGAGTGACACGAAACAAAATCAACATTGTTTAAGAGTTAAAGAAAATGGGGCTCACCCGGAGGAAATAAAACTTTTTAAGATAAAGCAAAAATGGGGCTCAGGGGGAAAAATAAAACCCTTTTTAATATTTATGAAAAATGGGCCTCAGCCCGACATAATATCAACCGTTTTTTTAAGATTAAGGAAAAATGGGGCTCAGCCCGGAGCCAAAAATCAAACCGTTTTAAAGATTAAGGAAAATGGGGCTCAAGCCCGGAGCAAAAATCAAAACGTTTTTAAGATTAAAGGAAAAATAGGGCTCAGCCCGGAGCAAAAACTAAACCCTTTTTAAGTTTAGGAAAAATGGGGCAAAGCCCGGAGCAAAAATCAAAGCCATTTTTAAAATTAAGGAAAAATGGGGCCTCAGCCCGGAGGCTAAGAATAAACCCTTTGTTAAAAGATAGGAAAATGGCGGCTCAGCCCGGGGAAAAATAAAGACCCTTTTTAATATTTAGGAAATATGGGCTCAGCCCGGAGCAAAAATCTAACCTTTTTTAAGATTAAGAAAAATGAGGGCTCAGCCCGGAGCAAAGATCAAACCCTTTTTAAAGACTTCAGGAGAAAAAATGGCAGCTACAGGGCCCGGAGAGCAGATAATAGACCTTTTTTTAAGAGTAAAAGGAAATAAATGGGACCTCAGCCGGAAGCATAAAATTAAGCTCTTTTTAAGGTAACGGAAGAATGGGGCTCAGCTCGGACTCAACAAAGTCAACTCGCTTTTATAAGCTCTGAACGTTGCTTGAATATAATTGGGCTCATGCGCGGAGGATAAACTATAATACCCTTTTCTTATAAGATTTTAAGGAAAAACTCGGGGCTCAGCGCGACAAAAAAATTCACACACTTTTAAGATAAAGCGGAAAATGGGCTCAGCGCGTGAAGACAACAACAATCAGACGTTTTATAAGAATAGGAAATAATGGGGCCCAAAAGCCAGAAGAAAAATCAAGACCGAGTATTTTAAGACTTAAGACACAGGAAAAAGAAGGGCTGTCAGCTCCCGGAGGCAAAATCGAAACCCATATTATTAAGATTTAGGGAAAAGATGGGGCTGCAGCCCGGAGCAAAATTCAAACATTAGTTAAGATTAGAGAAATGGAGGCGTCTCAAGCCGGAGGGAAAATCAAAAACCTTTTCACGATAAAATGAGAAATGGGGCTCGCAGCACCGGAGGAAAAATAGGAACCATTTTTTACATATTTGGAAAGATGGGGTCTCAGCCTATGAGAAAGAAATCAGACCCTATTTTGAAGATCAAAGGAAAAATTGGCTTAGCCTGGAGCAAAACATCTAAACCCTATTTTAAGAATAAAGGAAAAATGGGTGCTCAGCCTCCGGACAAATCAGAACCCTATTTTAAGATTTAGAAACTGGGTGCATCATGCCGGAGGAAAATATCACATTTTTAAGATTAAGACAAAATGTGGCGCTCACAGCCGAGCAGCAAAAATCAACCTGTCATTTAGTTAAGGTACCAAAAAATTGGGGCTCAGCCGGCAAAAAGTCACAACCCTTATTTAAGACTTCAAGAAAAGTTCGGGTGCCTCAGCCTGGATGAAAAATAAAGACACTTTTACGAGCATTCTAGGGAATAAATCTATGGCTCAGCACCAAGACGAATATAAATCAACTCCTTTTTGTACTTAAGATAAAGGGGAAAAATGGAGCTAGCGAGCAAAGAAATAAGACCGTTTTTTTTAAGTATTAAAGGAAAAAAATGGGCTCAGCCCGGAAGAAAAATCAAACCGTTTTTAAGATTAAGGAAAAATGGGGCTCAGCCCGGAGCAAAAATCGAACCCATTTTAAGATTTAGGAAAAATGGGGCTCAGCCCGGAGCAAAAATCAAACCATTTTTAAGATTAAGAAAAATGGGGCTCAGCCCGGAGGGAAAAAAAAAAAACCTTTTTCAGATAAAGGAAAATGGGGCTCAGCCCGGAGGAAAAATAAAACCCTTTTTAATATTTAGGAAAAATGGGGCTCAGCCTAGAGCAAAAATCAAACCCTTTTTTAGATAACGGGAAACAATGGCTTAGCCCCGGTAGTCAAAAGATTACAAACCTATTTTAGGATATAAGGAGAAATATGGGGCGTCAGCCCGGGAGCAAAATGCAAACCGTCGTTTTAGAGATTAAGTAAAAATGGGGCTCTAGCCAGGAGAAAAAATCAAAACCGTTTTTTAAGATAAGGATGGGGCTCACCCGGAGGAAAAAATCAACCGTTTTTAAGATTAAGGAAAATGAAGCCAGCTCGGAGCAAAAATCGAACCCTTTTAAGATTTAGGAACTGGGGTCAGCCCGACAAAAAATCGGAAATCCTTTTTTAAGACTACAGGAAAAATGGGGCTTCAGAACCGGAGGAAAATCATAAACTCCTTTTTAAGATAAGAAAAACTGGGGCTCCAGTCCCTGAGGAAAATCAAACCGTTTTTAAGATTAAGGAAAAATGGGGCTTAGCCGGAGCAAAAATCAAACCTTTTAAGATTTAGGAAAAATGGGGCTCAGCCGGAAGGAAAAATAAAACCCTTTTCAAGATAAAGGAATGGCTCAGCCCGGAGGAAAAAATAAAACCCTTTTAATATTTAGGAAAAATGGGGCTCACCCCGGAGCAAAAATCAAACTTTTTACGATAAAGGAAAAATTGGAGCTTAGCCCGGAGCAAAAATCAAACCCTTTTTAAGAATTAGGAAAAATGGGGTTCATGCCCTTAGCAAAATAAAAACCTTTTTAAGATATTAAGGAAAAATGGGCTCAGCCCGGAGGCAAAAACCGTCTTTTTAAGATTAAGAAAAATGGGGCTCAAGCCGGAGCAAAATCAAACCGTTTTTAAGATTAGGAAAATATGGGGCTCAGACCCGGAGCCAACAATGAAACCTTTTTAAGATTAGGAAAAATGGGGCTCAGCCGGAGCAAAAATCAAACGAACCGTTTTTAAGATTAAGGAAAAATAGGGCTCAGCCCGGAGAAAAAATCAAACCGTTTTTAAGATTAAGGAAAAATGGGGCTCAGCCCAGAGCAAAAATCGAAACCCTTTTTAAGATTTAGGAAAAAGGGGGCTCAGCCCGGAGCAAAAATCAAACCCTTTTTAAGATTAAGGAAAAATGGGGCTCAGCCCGGAGGAAAAAATAAAACCCTTTTTAAAATTAAGGAAAAATGGGGCTCAGACCGGAGGAAAAATCAAACCGTTTTTAAGATTAAGGAAAAATGGGGCTCAGCCCGGAGCAAAAATCAAACCGTTTTTAAGATTAAGGAAAAATGGGGCTCAACCCGGAGCAAAAATCTAACCCTTTTTAAGATTTAGGAAAAATGGGGCTCAGCCCGGAGGAAAAATAAAACCCTTTTTAAGATTTAGGAAAAATGGGTCTCAGCCCAAATCGACACACACATCAAACCCTTTTTAAGATTAACGAAAAATGGGGCTCAGCCCGGAGGAAAAATCAAACTTTTTTTAAGCTTAAGGAAAAATGGGTCTCAGCCCGGAGCAAAAATCAAACCCTTTTTAAGATTAAGGAAAAATGGGGCTCAGCCCGGAGCAAAAATCAAACCCTTTTTAAGATTAAGGAAAAATGGGGCTCAGCCCGGAGCAAAATTTAACCTTTTTAAGATTAAGGAATATGGGGTCAGCCCGGGGCAAAAATCAAACCCTTTTTTGATTAAGGAAAAATGGGCTCAGCCCGGAGCAAAATAAAACCCTTTTTAATGATTAAGGAAAAATGGGGGCTGAGCTCGGAGCAAAAATCAAACGTTTTTTTAAGACTTGGGGAAAAATGGGCTCAGACGCGGAGAAAATAAACCGTTTTTAAGATTAAGGAAAAACGGGGCTCAGCCCGGAGCAAAAAATTAAACCCTTTTTAAGGGGTGGCGAAAATTGGGCTCAGCCCGGATGAAAATAAAACCTTTTTAAGATAAAGGAAAATGGGCTCAGCCGGAGCAAAAATCAAACATTTTTAAGATTAAGGAAAATGGGGCTCAGCCCTGAGCAAAAATCAAACCCTTTTTAAGATTAAGGAAAAATGGGGCTCAGCCGGAGGAAAAATCAAACCGTTCTTTTAGATAAAGAAAATGGGGCTCAGCCCGGAGGAAAAATAAAACCCTTTTTAAGATTAGGGAAAAATATGGCTCAGCCCGGAGAAAATAAAACCCTATCTTATAAATTTATGAAAAATGGGGCTCAGCCGGAGCAAGAAAAATTAAACCCTTTTTAAGATTAAGGAAAAAATGGGGCTCAGCCACCGGCAGCAAAAATCAAACCTTTTTAAGATTAAGGAAAAATGGGGCTCAGCCCGGAGCAAAAATCAACCCTTTTTTAAGATTAAGGAAAATGGGGCTCAGCCCGAGCAAAAATCAAACCCTTTTTTAAGATTAAGGAAACATGGGGCTCAGCCCGGACAAAAATCAAAACCCTTTGATTTTAAGATTAAGCGAACATGGGCTCAGACGGAGCAAGAAAATCAAAACCCTTTTCTAGGATTAAAGAAATGGCGCTCATACCCGGAGCAAAATCAAAACCGTTTTTGAAGATTAAAGAAAATGGGGTTCAGCCCGGAGCAAAAATCCAACCGTTTTTACATAAGGAAAATGGGGCTCAGCCCGAGGAAAAATCAAACGTTTTTTAAGATTTAGGAAAATGGGCTCAGCCCGGAGCAAAAATCAAACCATTTTTAGATTAAGGAAAAAATGAGGCTCAGCGAAGGAAAAATAACCCTTTGTAAGCATAAAGGGAAAAATTGGGGCTCAGCCCGGAGGAAAAAATAAAACCCTTTTTTAAGATTAGGAAAAATGGGGCTCAGCCCGGAGCAAAATAAAACCCTTTTAAGATTAGGGAAAAAATGGGGCTTAGCCGGAGCAAAATCAAACCTTTTTAAGATTAAGGGAGCTCATCCCGGGAGCAAAATCAAACCATTTTTAAGATTAAGGAAAAATGGCGCTCAGCCCGGAAAAAAAATCAAACCCTTTTTAAGATTAAGGAAAATGGGGATCAGGCCCGGACAAAAATCAAACCCTTTTTTAAGATATAAGGAGAATGGGACGCGACCTCTGAAGCAGTAATAGGGTCATTAGCATATTTGTGTCTCACACATGTGTTTGCACAGTGAGCGTTAGGGACGTTCGATGGTACTCTCGTATCGTGTGGGCTTTAGATTTTTATCACATGGCAAGAGGGCCTATGGCAATAGACGTACGGGTACATTGAGGGCCGTATCTGTCATAAGCCACTGAGTGTCGAAAGGTTACGACTGGAGCTGGATAAAGAAGGGCAGGGTTGGCTCATTGGTCGTGTAATTTTGCTCCGGGATTAAGCCCCATTTTTCTTAATCTTAAAAGTGGTTTATTTTTGCTCCGGGCCATAGCCCTGTTTTTTCTTCTACCTTCGGGTGATCCCCATTTTCCCTTATCTTAAAAAGGGTTTTATTTTTTTTTCCGGGCTGAGCCCATTTTTCCTTATATCTTTAAAAGGGTTGATTTGATTCCGGGCTGAGCCCATTTTTCCTTAATTCTTAAAAGGGTATTTTTGCTCCGGGCTGTAGCCCATTTTTCCTTAATCTAAAAGGGTTTGAATCTCGTGTCTGTATGCCCCTTCCCACTAATAAAGGGTTTAGCTCCGGGCTGAGCCCCGATTTTCCTAATCTTAAAAAGGTTTTATTTTTCCTCCGGGCTGAGCCCCATTTTCTTTATCGTTACAAACGGGTGCATTTTTCCTTCGGGCTGAGCCCCAATTTTTCCTTAATCTTCAAAAAATGGTTTGTATTTTTTGCTACCGGTGCTGAAGCCCCCAATTTTTCTCTAAATCTAAAACGTGTTTGATTTTTCCTCCGGGGCTGACCCCATTTTTCCTTAATCTTAAAAATCGTTTGATTTTTGCTCCGGGCTAAACCCCATTTTTCCTTAATCTTATAAAAACGGTTTGATTTTTGCTCCGGATTGAGCCCCATATTTCCTTTATCTTAAAAAGGGTTTGAATTTTGCTTCCGTCCTGAGCCCCATCTTTTCCTTATCTTTAAAAAGGGTTTGACTTTTTGCTCCGGGAATGGAGCCCTTTTCCTGAATATTCTTTAAAAAGGGTTTTGGTATTTTGCTCCGGCTTGAGCCCCATATTTTCCTTTAATCTTAAAAAGGGTTTGATTTTTGCTCCGGGCTGAGCCACTGTTTTTCCTCTTAATCTTTAAAAAGGGTTTTATTTTGCTCCGCTGAGTCCGCATCTTTCTTAATCTTATGAAAACGGGTTTAATTTGCTCTCGGGCTGAGCCCCATTTTTCCATAATTTTAAAAAGGGTTTGATTTTTTTCTCTTCTGGCTGAGCCATATTTTTCCTTAAGTCTTAAAAAGGTTTTATTTGTTCCTCCGTGGCTAGCCCCATTTTTCCCTATTATCTTAAAATCAGGGTTTGATTTTTCTCCAGGGCTGAGCCCCATTTTTCTTAATCTTAAAAACGTTTGATTTTTGCTCGGGCTGAGCCCCATTTTTTCTTAAAAATCTTAAAACGGTTTGATTTTTTGCTTCCGGGCTGACGCCCATTTTTCCTTTATTCTTAATAAATGGGTTTTTATTATTTTCTATTAACTCGGATGAGCCCCAATTTCCTTACATCTTAAAATAATGTTTTTAATTTTGCTCCGGCCTGAGCCCCGTTTTTCCTTAATTTTAAAAAACGGTTTTTATTTTTCCTTCGGTCTGAGCCCCATTTTTTCCTTAAAATCTTTAAAACGTTTTGATTTTTGCTCCGACTCAGCCCCATTTTTCCTTAATCTTAAAATAGGTTTGATTTTTTGCTCCGGGCTGACCCCATTTTTCCCTTAATCTTAAAAAGGGTTGATTTTTGCTCCGGGCTGAGCCCACAATTTCCG
>JABUQX010006910.1:0-34671 GCA_015478945.1 Trachelipus rathkii
GAACGAGAAGTGACCCATTCTTTATTAACGTGATTGGGGGAAGGGGGGTCTTCAACTCTTAAAGCTTTTTCAAGTGCATCGCTAAGAAGGATGGTTCTTTATTCAGTAAGAGTTTTGGAGGTGGTGATCGCAATAAATAATACATTGGGAATGTTGTGTCAGCTGGCAGTCCGGGAGGGGGAGCAGCATATGGAGTAAACATTTGAGAACGACTAGGACGGGAGGCACCTTTTAAGAGGTTGCCCCAATCGTTTGGGCACCTAGAATGTCGAGGGCGTGCCAGGCGACTGATCGCTGGAGATAGACAGAGGCCTTCCAGGTGAAGTGGAGGGAATCAAGGCAATAATATTCACAGTACAATACAGAAGAGTAACTGCGGGTTCGGTAATCGTTAGATTCATCAAATTCCCAGGCTGCGTAAGGTTTTCCATGGTATATTAAATCAATGGGGGTCCCCCTTCATGGGTGTCGAACCATATGAGGTTTGTAACTGGAGTCTCTTAAAATAGATGTTCCAGCGGATCAGGGCAAAAGATCGGACGATGCGGTTCACACCCCTTCAGCACGGATGACTCCAGGAAGGGTGTCATCGTCGTCCATCTACCTCTCTAAAGAAAAAAAAATAAGATGGAGAAGGTAGATTGCAAAAAGAACAGAAAATTAATAGGAAAAATGAGAGAAAAGGACGAAGGCTGTAAGATTGCATATGTGACAAATGTTAATGCACAACAAATGCACAAAGATGTGCTGGGTGCCGGAGGGATGCACAAAGGCCATATATATATATATTTATTATATATATATAATAATATATATATTATATATAATATATAATATATATATATATATATAATATTATATATATATATATATATATATATATATATAATAATATATATTCATCACCAACATTCTCTCAACAGACTGGAGATAAGGTGCGTCACATACACTGGAAACAGTAGTAGAAGAGTATGACAGAAGTCGAAATGAAAGCCCAGTCTTACTGCCCCCTTTATACCCTTTAGTGAGGACTCGTCGCAGTCAGAAAAATCCACCCTAGGGCTTCATGGGACTGCAACGGACCCTCACTATGGCATGCCTTGTCAATGTAGGGTTCATCCCTTGGACCAGGTGGGCCACAATCATACCCCCTCACAAAACCAGGCCATTAACTCTTATTGTGCACCTTTCTTTTCGCCTCTGCCAAACTCACATTCCTCTTCTCCAGGCATTCCTTTACTGACTCAATCCACTTTTCCTTTGGTTTCCCAGCCGGTCAATTCCCAGCACACTCACCACTATATATCCACTTAACGAACCGACTATCATCCATCCTTTCCACGTGACCAAACCACTTCAATGTACTTTCATTAATTCTCGCATTTACTGTACTCCCTAATGCGTTCATTTCTCATTTTATCAATGTGAGTGTGTGTATGTGTGTTCCTGTTCTTCCATTTGTCATTTTAATAATGGTTTAATTTTTTTTTTATGTCATTTTAATTTAATGTGCCCTAGCTTTGTTTTAGCGTTTATTACTTGCCTAGTGTTTTTAGTATCTACTGCCTTTATATAATAAATGTGAACTTCCGCTGAAATTTTTTCATCCTGAATTTCTAAGAGAAGTTATGGTTTTATTTTTTGCTTTTTTCTTTTTTAAGTTATTAGTTGTAAGAATTACGATTTTTAGTTTAAAGATTTTTTATTATAAGGTTTTAAAATTTAATTTTATGGTTTCAATGCAGGTTAACATCACCTTAGGGTACTTTTAATTTGGGTTTTAGTTCTAACATTAGTTTTAGTTATCTTGTTAGCATGCGATCGCTTGTGTGTGTGTGGATTGAGTAAACGTGAAAAGTTTAAACTGTTAGTAATTATTTGTATGCGAGCTTGTAGGTTTTTGTTTGTGTGAATTGCTGATCGTTTGACTGGTTGGGGAGGGCGCATTGACTTTGCCAAGGTGCGTGCCTGCATGCTAACTAAGAATCTGTGGAATATCACCTCTCTACCTAACATTTTATTACTGTCTGAGACCCAGCTGGTCAGGGATTCTTTTCAAATAAACTTAATATCTCCAACTATAATTTTTTCTATAATTTCCGTCTGAATGGTGGAGTCTGTGCCTATATAAACATAAACACTCCTGTCACACGTCTCGAGAATCTTGAATATCCTAACTTCGATGTTCTATGGCTTAAAATCTTTCCCCCTACTACTGTCATTATCTTGTTTCTGCCACTGCTCCCCTAATGGAACTGATTTTCATGTTCTTTTTGACTATCTTCCTACTCATGAGACTGTTACTTCTTCCCATCCAAATGCCGAGGCCCTCTATTTAGGGGATTTCAGTGTACACCACACTGACTGGTTGGGCTCCTCTACACTGATGCAGGCGTATCATTAGTGGCCCTCAATGATCTGGAACAGTTAATTTGGAACCTACACATACCCCAGATCGACCTAACCAATTCTTGAACACGCTTGACTTATGTTTCACCACTTGTACTTCTCGTTATAAATACACCGTTTTTCTTCCTATTTGTAACTCTGGCCACAATCTTGTAATTCTTAATTATAATACTTTTTCTCCAGCAGCTCCACCATGCCCCAAACGTGATTTCTGGCACTTTAATGTGGCTAATTAGGGGTCATTGCCTCGTTTTTTTTTTTTTGCTATCTACTCTTGAAATGAATCCTGCTTTGACTCGGAGGATACTTCGGTCACCACGAAAAGGTGGGGCCCGTAATCGCCGATGGGATGAGCAGGTTCATTCAATCTTCAACCAAATCTTTTTCTCCCAAATCCATGGTTCGATGGAGCTTGTTCTCGCCGCCAATCAGGAGAAATATTGCGTAATGGGCATGGAAAAATTTCGTTCTAATTAATATCACCTTACTAAATTCCATTCTCCTGCTCGAATCGATACTATTTTGACAGGCTGCGCTTTCTCACTAAATAAAGTGCGACAATCCAAGGTTTGAGCCTCCGGATGTAATCTTCTGTCTCTTCCAAACATCTCTTAACAACTTTTGTAAATCTGTTTTCCTCACCTTATTCGCTCTGACGCTTCTGTAGCTAACTCTCCTGAAAGCCAATCTCTTCGGCCTCCTCCTTTTTTTCATATCCACCTCTACCCTGACAATTCAGCATCCCTGTTCCATTACTTCCTCCCATGGGTTCTCCACATGTCTTTACCTGTGATCACACATAATCGTGTGCACGAGATCCTGAGATGTATGAACGCCAGGAAGGCTAGTGGCCCGGATGGCATTCCTCCCAGTGTTTTGAGGGAGTGTGCTTCTGAGTTGGCGCCTGTTTCAACTCTACTCTCTATGTCTCAATACTAATAATTTTCCTCAGTACTGGAAAGTGCGCATATGTTCAACCGGATCCCGAAAAAAGGTAGCAGCTCTGATCCTTCTACCTATCGCCCTTTGCAATCCATGTAAAATCTTTCAAACTTCTTAACTCTCAATTCCTGGATCATCTGGAATCTCATTCCCTTCTTTCAGATCATCAGTATGGATTTCGACGCTCGAGGTCAACTGGTGACATACTTTCCTATCTAACTGATTTATGGTCTTCTGCCCTTAAGGACTATGGAGAGTCTTGCGTGATGGCGCTTGACATATCAAAAGCTTTTGACCGGGTATGGCACGAGTCACTGCTCTCTGAGCTCCCTTCCTTTGGGTTTCCTTCTTCTCTTTGTTTACACTTGCCTAGTTTTATCTCCGATCGCTCCATATCAGCACCTCTCTCATTCTCACTGTCTTTTCCGTATTCACGTCAATTATGCGTGTTCCTCAAGGTTCTGTTCTATCTCCAACTTTATTCGTATTTTTCATCAACGATCTCCTCAGCTGTACTTCTAACTCTGTTCTCTTTCTTATGCCGATGAACCAACTCTCCATTCTTCTACTCCTTTCAAATCTGCTCCCTCTTTTGCACCTAGAGTTGCCTCTCGTCTTCAGCTTTCCGATTCTATTCTTGCCAATCTGGATGAGATTTCTCGGTGGGGTCACCGGAACCTTTTAAAAACTCGAACTTTTTTATATCTCCCTCTCAAAAACACCTCCCAAATTTCCTATTTCCTTCGACGGCCCTAACGTCTCACCTATGAATAACAAACATTTTTAGTATATCAACATAAACAACAAACTGTCTTGGAAACCTCATATTACAATGGTTGCTAAGGCCGCCGCAAAGAAGCTGGGAGTTCTGTTCAAGGTACGGAATTTTTTTTCTCTGAACAGTTACTCCAGTTATATATGGGCCTTATTCGCCCTTGTATGGAGTACTGTTTTCACATTTGAGCGGGCTCCGGCTCCACCCTTCTATTAGATAGAGTTGAGTCTAAAGCTAAGATACTAATAAACTGTCCCCCTTCTTTCAAACTCCCTTGACCCTCTATCTCTGCGACGTGACGTTGGCGCACTTTCTCTTTTCTAAAGGTACTAACAACGGCAGATTCTCGGGGGAGTTGACCTCTCGCATTCCACCACCCTTGCGTCGCCCTCGTACCACAAGGGGGTGCCTTGCTCTCGCATGAATATTGCGCGAATGTTGAAAATCCCAGACTTGCTCGTTGTGGTGTCTCTTTCCCAGCTACTTCCGTTTTGTGGAACTACTCGCCTTCTGTTTTTCCAACTGTATTTAATCTTCAATCTTGAAAGCCCATATTTACGCTCACCTGAGATTTGCGCTAAGCTTGGGTGGGTAGTCCTATATTTTTTCTACCCCCCTCCTTGAAAAGGGCCCAGCCAGTGAGTGTCGATGAACTGTATAGATAAAAAAAAATTTAATTTTATAATAGATTTAAAAAGTTAAAAATTTTCTAGCTTATCTCTAATTTTTAAATCTTTTTTAAACGGGCCAAATGAGTTTTATTTGTAAATTTTGTTTTGTGTTTTTACTACTTTTGTTTATTTTATATCACAGGCAACTGACTGACATAAGTTTGTGTCGTATGGTTTATACCTCTAACCATGATTTATAATTGATATAATTAATGATATCCAAAATTACTATCCTACAGTGTAATATAATCAACTTAATCAGTCTCTATACATTGACACCAAATCTCAACCTTAAACACTCATCTTTTACATTTGGTGATCTTGGTTTTTTTTTTTATTATTTGAGATTGTCTCGGCCATTTTTTTTCGTCCTTAATTGAATACGGAAGTTCTCTAGAAAGTTTCTCTATTGATATCGAACCTAGGTCTTCAAACACACAAGTCCGATTAGTTATTATATGAGCAATGAAAACAACATTGTCATAATTTTTCAAGCTTTCAGTATTTTTATACACAGTATCAAATAATATTATAGATTGTGAAGTTTATCAGTGCAATTTCAATATTCTTTACATCGAGGCTAAAACAATTTCAGAAACTATTCAAATTATTTCAAAAGTCTAGCATCATTTTGAATACTTCTTATCTATTCCAACTACAGTACAATGAGAATAAATCATATTTAACCACGATGCTCTTATCACTCCTTAACACTTCGACAGCAGAAACTGTATTGCACAGTACAAATGTCATCAAATCAGAACCTCAAATATTTTGTCCATTAGAACCACTTCTCAGCTCTGCAAAATTAATACAAACTCCAAAAACTTTTTAGAATGATCAAACGAAATTTAAAGACCACAAAATTACTAATACGTCTTTATATATTAGTTAGCATGACATCTCCACTACTTATATACATCAAAGCCTTGGCCTATTCAAAATTGACTTTTTTTCACATTATTTAATGGATGCCATGAGTCATACACGTTCTGCTCTAAATACATTTTACTGAGAGAGTAGAGAGAGAGAGAGAGAGAGAGAGTAGATATATATATATATATATATATATATATATATATATATATATATATATATATATATATATATATATATATATATATATATATATATATATATATATATATATATATATATATATATATATATATATATATATATATATATATATATATATATATATATATATATATATATATATATATATATATATATATATATATATATATATATATATATATATATATATATATATATATATATATATATATATATATATATATATATATATATATATATATATATATATATATATATATATATATATATATATATATATATATATATATATATATATATATATATATATATATATATATATATATATATATATATATATATATATATATATATATATATATATATATATATATATATATATATATATATATATATATATATATATATATATATGCGTAAAAAGTTTGTGTCGATGTCATGGTACCCACCGTAATTCGTGTGAAAATATAATGCCTGTAACTTTTTTTTTTTAACAAATCTTATTTCCAAATAAAAATTTTATTAATTCTAAACGTACAAGTTATAACTAAATCTAGTATATTTGAATGTTTTACAAGTATTACAGATCTATGTCGCGTTTCTTTGTATGACAGAAGACGATAATGGTGAAAAGCTATGCAAAGTTAAGAGAAGTTTTATTGGCTTTAGCATAAAAGCACTAACCAGAACATCAAATTTAGATATTTAAAACACTTCCACCCTAAATGGTAGTTATTCATGAGAAAAAAGATGTTGATAACTAAAAATTTAAACTACATCAAAGTCGGCGAAAAGAAATCTACAAAAAAAAAAAAAAAATATTTACATGTTTCTTCACTTCAGACTACGTCTCAGAAACACTATCAAACTGAGGTAAAAAATGGCGAGGCTACAACTTTATTTATTTTCACAAACAATCTTTGAAAGTCAAAGTAGAGAAATAGCTATAAACTTGGGTCTCCTAAGGTAATATCACAGAACTTATTGTTGACAAGGCCATAAAAAAAAAAAAATTTCATAGGCAGATCATGCTCCCTAAAATGGGTGCTGCCACTTGCTATAATAAAGTTAACAAATTGGGTGGTCATAATTAGAACCTGATTCAGATACATAAAAAATGAATAGTTGAAGTTGGGTGCTTTGGTACCAACTCCACAGCCCTGCGAGTTAACAAGCCACTCCAAGAAAAAGAAGCAATGATGAAAATCTTACGTTTCTTTTATATAGGAAGTAGTGCAATACGTAAAATAATCTGTCAGTAATGTCTGGCAATATTTTTTAGCTTATTTTTTTGATTTTTGGAAACTTTCACATCTTTGTTCAATATTTCTGTATATTTGGCAACTCTTTTAGGACTTCTCTCAGCTCTATTAAAAATTCCAATGGTGTGGTTCATGCGTTTTCATCATTGTTAAACATTTGAGTCAGAATCATAGAAGTAGTTGAAATATGATACACAAGAAATTGAAATCCAAGCCAGGTGTTTGGCTACCTACTGACTCCAAAACCTTACTAGTTCATTAAGGACTCCTTCTCCTACACAGGAGGATGTTCCGATATCTAATGCCGTTTTCGTTTTTGCATTTGTGTTTACGAAACGTAAGAAATGCTAGAGTTTGCGTTCGTTTTCGTCAAACTTAGCGCAAAATCGTAAGAAATGCTTACCAATTGTAAGGAATTTTCTTAATTCTGTAGGGTTGTTATTTTTCGTGGTCGCCGAATTTAGGACTTGCTTACGCAAAAATGTAAAACAAAAATGGCGACGTGGTAGGCCCGTTTGAATTGATGAATGTTTCATTCAATAAAATCCGATTAAAATCTAATTTCTTCCAAATCTATAAACTCCCATCACAATAGTTGATCAATTATTTGTAATATAAACCATTTATCACTTTTTTATTTATTTATTCCAAATCCACGCGCTCCATAATCTAATCTAATCCATAACAACTGATTCCAATTGTTTGGAAACAAAAGTAAACCTAAGTAAGAAATCGCAGTCGATTATGCACGAAATTCGTGCTAAAACTGGGTCAGCATTTCTTATCAAGCGTAAGCACAAATGACAAAACCGAAAAAGGTCTAATATAAAGTTAATAATGTCTGGCAACTTTTGGAAATATATACCATAGTTTATTTGCAATTTGACAACTTTCGTGATATCTCTCACCTCAATCTTGATATAAATATCTATCATGCAGGGTTGGCAAAAAAAAAAAACTTTAAAAAAAAACACCATTTTACTGTTTCGTTAATTTTAAGAAAAAAATTTATTAATAATATAATTTTGCATATATATAAATATAAATACACTTTATCATAGTGTATAGGTTTCTATTTACCACTGCCATAATAATTTTGCACTTGTGGCTGCTGAGGTAAAAAAGATACGATTCTTAAATGTATTAAAAAATAATTGCATATGAAGCTTTATGTCAAGCAAATGAAATGAAAAATATGAAAACATTTATTCCTTTAAAATAGGACAATAAAATCACCTTTTATTTATTTTATAATTAATAAGGGGCCAAACTAAAATTTCTTTGGAAATTCTTTGTGTATTCTGATGAATAGTTTCAGTGCCTTTTCAGCTCCCAGTTTTGTTCTCGGTTTATTCCATACAAAACAAAACAAAATGTTTAAAAAATCATCTAAGTTGACAGTGAGCTTGAAGGACTGAAATTTATTGTCACAAAAAAAACTTACAAACACCATTCTGGAAGTTTATTATCTCATTTAAAATTTCTAAAACTTTCAACCATATGGGTTTAATGTTTTCAGTAATATTTTTGCCAAACTTATGCCAAAATATTTATTTATTGACTAGATAACTCGATAATTTTCAACGTCAGGTAGTTGATGGGGCAACAAGATTCACTGCATTATTAGACTTTATATATGTAAATGAAGATACTCTGTTTATTAACGTTACAATTGACGAAAACTTGCGTGATAATGATCATAGGACCTAAAATAAGGTTAATTTAAATGAAGTAGTTAAACCACAGCTGGTAGAAAACAAAGTGGAAGTTTTTGACTTTAAAAATGCACTTTTATAAATACAGAAACATGCTTGGAACTATTGACTGGGATAAGGAATTTGAAATGTTTTACAGAGCCAAAAAAAAAAATAGTCCAATTGGAGGTGTAGGGAGATAAGGATAAAATTAGAAATAAACATAAGTGGTTCAAAACTGGGATGGCACGGAAAAAATCAATTGATATAAATCAACTGATTTTTTCACTTGATTTTTTCATAAAAAAATCATGATCTTTTGATTTTTGGCTTTTTTATATATATATTTTTTTTATTTTATTTTTTGTATATTTAAGTGATTTAACTTCAATAGAAATAAAAAATTAAAATAATAATATTATAGTAAGGCTACTCTGTACCAAATTTCTACACTATTGTCAACAAAGGATCATGTTTCAAACAGGTTTCTTTTATTTCTGATGCAACATTTATCAATATTACAAATAATATCAGATGTTACTATTAAGTACTAATCGACCCCTTATTCACCATTAAAATTATCCGATTCTCAATATCGATAATTTTTATATATATTGTGAAGTTTTTAATAATTTTTTTTTCAATTTTCAACAAACTATTGGCATTGTAACCAGTAAGTCCAAACACTCTTTAGTGTTGCTGTTTCATTGTGTCATAGACTATAGGTCCTATTATAGGATTTTAATTTACTTAGATTGAATGAATCACTTCAAAAATAATACTATATCTAACTTAAAAAAGTTTGTTTACAATTTAATTTCGCGTGACGCCATGAATCTGAAAAAAATCAAAAATTGTTTTTTTTCTCAAAAAAATCAAAAAAAATCACCAACCCTGGTTCAAAAGGTTCAAAGAAAGTAATAGTATAATAAATTTGAAAACTGAAAATTTATCATTAAGAGTTTACCTCCAAGAGGGGATAGTTTAGGGTTTTAAGTCCTCCACCCTTTATTTATTATTTGACCATTCATATATTAATTTAATGTTTTTCTACAGTGCTTTCCATTCAAATAAAAAAAAGTAGATTTTAAACAAAAAATTATACCACTTGGGTTGAAGTAATTATCTTCAAACTTGGCTGACCCAAATGCCATAAATAGGAAAAACAAATTTAACATTTTCATGTTTACATGAGCACCTTCTTTAAATAAGAAAAAAAAATCAGATCCAACTTGCCCACCAATGCACTTGGATATTCTGTGGATGTGGTTTAGAATCCAAATGGGCGGACCTTCTAGGCTAGAAGCATATGAGAGAGAGAGATAAGCGGGAGAGAGAGAGAGAGAGAGAGAAAGAGGCGATATATATATATATATATATATATGTTGCTGTTACGTTACAGTTATGTTATATATATATATAAGGTTATATATATATATATATATATATATATATATATATATGTTGCTTGCTGTTGCTGCCGTTGCTGTTTCGTTGTTGTTGCTTCGTTGCTGCTGTTGCTGCCGTTGCTGCTGCTGCTGTAGGATTGTCGTTGTTATATATATATATATATATATATATATATATATATATATATATATATATATATATATATATATAATATTTCATACATATATATTATTTATATATATATATATATATATATATATATATATATATATATATATATATATATATATATATATATATATATATATATATATATATATATATATATTTATATATATATATATATATATATATATATATATATATATAGAGAGAGAGAGAGAGAGAGAGAGAGAGAGAGAGAGAGAGAGAGAGAGAGAGAGAGAGAGAGAGAGAGAGAGAGAGAGAGAGAGAGAGAGAGAGAGAGAGAGAGAGAGAGAGAATTTTTACATATGGAAAAAGGGGCTACTGTAGTAACATATAAAAGTTGACCGTTTTCTAGTGATGTTGGTATTGAAATTAGTCACTACACTATACACTATGTCAGAAGTTGTAATTAATTTTTGTGTCCGTTCAGGTTGCATGATCCTAGTTCGAACAGTATATTGCCCATACATTAAGAGTATTTAGGGACAAACCACGAACCTTTTAAGCGAGCGACACTCGCCTAGTCCACTGATCCACCAATTAACTCTTTGTGATCTTTGAAAGCATCGCTTGCTCCTTCACTAAACAAGTATCTATTGTCAAGTGTAAATTAGTTTCACACACACACGTACAACTTTCCTTCAAAGGATAAGAGTCTAGAACTTTTCAACTCATCACTTCTCCCATTCTCAATAACTCCTTTCAATTTCTTTCTAGACGATGAATTATTGCAACGACCAACTTCTGCAAGGGATACCCTTTTTGGAACACATCAGTCACATACCACTTCCTTTATAAAAGGCTAGTGGAGTTGGCTATTCAAAACATTCTCATCTTTTTTTCTATACATTCCTCTGATCATGGTGGGCTGATCTTTGATCTGAACTGTTTTAATTTACATTTTATAAGTGTCATGTAACCTTCTGCTGAACTCTCAACAACTAAAACCAAAAACAAATCTATTCCGAGTATATGATACAGGTTTCTTAAACGCAATATTATAAGGAACTAAAGTAATTAAACTACTTTATTGACAATATGAATTTGAAATAAATAAATTAAATGTATCCGAGTAACTTACTAATTTTATATGTTAACAAAAGACTTCTCTAGGACTGAAACTAAATGAGTGTTCTTTTTAAACTAGTTTAAAAAAAAGAAACTACATACTGAAAATGGTAAGTTTTGGAATTAAAGTGGAAACAAGCTATTTATTAAAATCTCCAAATGCAAGCTAAAATAGTATTACCGTATTCTCATCAGATAGAAGTGAAATAAAATTGTGTACTATATACTATAAAAAATGAAAACTTGTATCTTTAACTTTATGCACAATAAGTTTTTAAAATGCTTTACTAAAACTACGACAATAAATACCTATTATGTGCTGGTATATGTCGTTAACAGGGTCGGCTTCAAAACCCAGTCAATGGAGTTAAGCTCTAATGTCCCTAGCAATATTATTATATTATCAACAGCTCCTCCGATCTCCCACATGATTAAGAAGATTGGTGAGCGTGGCGATTAGATTCAACTATTACCAGCAACATAAAAGTATCTTAGTAGCAAGAACATGACGCAAGTCCAGGATAAGAAGCCTTCCTCTCTACCGTCCCCTTTATAACCTTAAGTTGAGAACAATAAAGACACACGAAATATTCAACCTAAAGTTCTCACGAGACCTGCCCGGACCAATCCTATATGTAGGTATTCTAGCCAATGTGACGGGTCATTCCCCTCCGGGCAAAAACCACAACTATTACCTCTCACAAAACACCGCCATTCACTTCAGTTAACCTCGCACCTTTCTTTTCGCCTCCTCCAAACTTACATTCCTACATTTCGCTTTTACCGTAACTCAATCTACTCTTTCTTCGGTCTCCACCTTTGTATTCCCAGCACACTCACCACTATACATTCGCCGTCAACCAATCCGCACTACCATACCATCCTTTCAAATGATCCAACCATCTCAATTGCACTCTCGTTTGTTCTCTCATTCCGCTCTCTCTTCACATCACACAATTCACTAATGCGTTAATTCCGGATTTTATCAACTCTTTTCACACATAACACACCCCTAAGATTGCCCATCTGAACACTTTGTACCTTAGATCTATACCTCTTCATCTTCCACACAAAGTTTCTCACTACTGTAACTTAACCACCGGTAAACAAAATAACCTAATGCAAGAAACCCTAGCGCGCACCAAGACTTAAGTCCCTTTCACACCCACCAAGGATTTTAATTACACGTAACGCCACCCTTCCTACCATTAACAACTTTCCTACTACACTCCAAATCACCACTCCCTTTTCATCCAACAAATCTCTCTCTCTCTCCCCGCTCCCCTCCTACAAGCGGGCGATCCCGTGATATTGTGCCACCCCAGCGGTCCAAGCCCAGAGATTCGATAAAACAAGTGTATCCAAGTTGCGTCTGATGTTCATTAAGTCCGAACAGTCAAGTAAGAGATTTTTGTGTCGTTTTTTGTCAGGAAGGGAGCATTATGAATTTTATAATTTATACTTCCTGAAGGGAGAGAGAGAGATGCAAGGGCGGAGCGGACAGTCCAGTGGGCATCTGTTCTTCGTTTCGTGGGAGATTTCGAGTGGACCTGCTTGCCGAGCACGCCGGAGGATCGAATTACAGAGCTCATCCCCGTATGTGGATAAGCGAGAGAGCGTCCTTTGGTTAATTATGTGTAGATGTGTTTGATGACTGATGGAGGAAGTGCCCCTGGCTGGAGGGAGTGGGAGCCACTGTTGGTGTTGTATGTTAAGATGTATCGTATAATGATGGCTAATTTTTATCTCCCTCCATCGTGCAGTTGGCAGTGGGTGGGTTGGTGTAGATGTTCTATGTCTATGGGTGCGGTGATTTGATGAGAGAGATCTTACTGTAAATTGATAAACACTATCAGGTAAAGATGGTTTCACTATAGGTGAGACTTTTTTGAGTCTTCAAGTTTGTAAAGTGGTGTGATTGTAATCCTGTAGTGCGGAGCTAGCGCTGATTAATTCTAGCTTACTACTTTATTAACTTCAAGTTGTAGGATATTGGCTGTGCATCATTGTTACGGGTTGCACAGGCGGAGTGTGATGCGTAGTTGTAGTGAACGGCAAGAGGCTATCGCCTCGCATATGTATGGAAGGATTTCTTTATACTGGTGTCAAAATTAGTATCTCTGTGGGGCATCTAGCTGTTCACTTCTCATTTAATTTATTCGTTGGTTCGATGAGTATAGTTTATGTGTTAGAGGGATATCATATGTGTATCAAAAGGTCCAAGGCCTAAGATGGGAGCCTATTTTGAAGTGTTGGAAAGTGTTTGATGGAGGTTGATTCTCTTCCTCTTCAGATGTAAGTAGGGGTGATAAAGCGCGTTATTTGCCGTGAAGGCAGTCATTCTATTTGCCTTAGTAGCAATATGTTCAGTCTAGTGTATATATTGTTGTATCTCTGCTAGACTGCATTCATTATGACCAATTTTGGCTGCTGATGAAAACTAATACAAATCACAACTCAACCCTTCTGACGAAAACAAACCTCCCTCGCTCTATTCTTCTTCTTCTTCATCTACTCTCTTTCTTCCTCAAGATTGCGAGTCTACAGGTGTCCGTACATGCGAAGCAGCATCGTGAAAAGAAAGCGTAGGAGAATATGACTCCAAAGTCATAGTAGAACTTTCGTCGCAAATCAGGAAAATACCCTTAGACTTTCACCTGGACGCGAACGGATCTCACTATTGGTAAAGTCTTTTATGTGTAGTTGGTTCCTATCCCTGCGCGCGCTCAGGTGCCTTGGCACAAGAACCCCTCCATATACCCCCCCCTCCGAGACAAAACAACGCCATTCTCTCCTATCATGCACCATTCTTCTCGACCTCTGCCTCAAACTCACATTTCTCTCTGCAAACATTCCTTTTACTGACTCAATCCACTTTTTCTTCGTCTCTCACGCCAGTCGGTTCCAACCAACACGTCCACCACATACATCCACCTTTAATCAACCGATATCATTCATCCTTGCCACATGACAAACCATTCAACATACTTTCATTTTATTTTCCTTCGTTTTACCCCTCTTTCTACCATTCTTGCCCCCTTCGCCTAATATTTCTACCGTCACTTTTATCAAATTCTTTCCAGCACCCTGCACGCCCTAAGATTGTCATCTGAACACATTGAACTTTAGACCTATACTTCTTATTCCAGACCATAGTCCTCACTTACTTTATACAATAGCACAGGTGAACAGACATTACTCATGCAAGGACCCTTAGCGCACTTCCAGACTTAAGTCCTTTTACATTCACCAACGATTTAATTTGCACCATCCACCTTCCTGCCATTCACAACTTTCCTACTACACTCTGATCATCCGTTCCCTTCTCATTCAACACATACCCTAAATATTTAAACTCAGACAATGTTCCAGCTGCTCCACCACTAACATAACTTGTGGCACACTGATGGCTATCCTCCACTTCTCTCTTATTGGCTTGGTAAATAAAAACTTTAAAATTAAGACAAAATAGCTTGAACAAAACAGTTCTGATCAAATAATATTTAGATGTTTCATTAAATTAGACATTTTTTGAAAAAATGTCTAATTTAATGAATAAAATTGGTAAAATCATCAAGAGCATTGTTATTTAAAACATTAAAATTATTTATATTCGTAATTAAAAAAATATTCTAATATTGTCTTTTGTGAATGTCTATCACAGGAGATATCAGTAATATATTTGTAATATCGATCCTGTGTTCCTTCTCTTCTCTATGCTTTTGCAGGAAGAATTACGGTCACAAATTTTTAGAGAATAAGAATGTTGAAACCGTCTTCTTTTTAGATCATTAAGTTTCTCCAATATATAAAGAACTACAATTCCTGAAAGGGGCGTTTTAAATTCTGTAGGAATTTTATAGTAATGTTGGGGACTCTTGAAAAAAGCTGAAAACCTTTAGGTAAATATTTCTTAAAAATTGTGACTTGAAAAAGGTACCATTATATTAATTATTTTCAGTTACAGGTTCAACAGTGGGAGGTGAAAATGAAACTTCCTTTTTGTCGCATGAAGAGCCTTATTGTATGAAGGATTAAGTGTAACCTAGATTTCTAAAAACCCTCTTAACATATTCAATTTCATTATCTAGATAAGTTGGACTGCAAATTCGTCGAGTCCTTAAGGAGGGCCCAAAGTGTTTCACGAAATGTAACATGACCATTTGTTAGTTATCCATAACATATGAGCGCCTTGTGGCATAGAAGTTGACTCATTGCCTTTCAACCAAGAGGTCTCGGGTTCAATCCTCTGCTTTGCAATGTAGATTTTATCTTTCTGAGTGCACGAAACAAGACTTGGCCGTGTGCCCTTGGTGGTGTCAGTATTGCCCCATGCTGATCCAGAATAAGAACTAAAGCAAGTCAATGGAAGTTTTGTTTTCTATATATATATATATACTTACTTTGTCACCCTCCGCTCTCCTACGAGAAGCGGGCTTCCTCTAGATATTGTGCCACTACATCAGGGCGGGCAAAGAGATCCACCAGTGAAATTGCGTCTAATGTCCGTAAGTGAACTTGTGGCGTAACTGCGTCTATGTCCGTCAGTTTTCAGGTAGTACAGCAGATGTCCTATGTAGTCGCTAGTAGGGGAAAATTATCTCTGGCAATGGGGGAGGGTGATCTGTTCATTCTAAATTTGTATTCTTGAAGGGAGGGAGGGATAGTGCCCAGAGCGAAGATGGGACAGCATTACGTGGGTTTGATGGTTCAGTAAGAGATATTTCAGGTGCAAGTGTTTGAAGTATGGTGTTGTTTGGATATGTGGAGATTGCTTAGTAATGGAAGTATCTGGGGGTGGGGGAGGAAGTGTTGTAAATGTTGTAGTAGTATAAATCTGGTGACTTTTTTCCTTCAAGGTTCACGGGGTTGTATTGTTTGATACTGAGAGTGATCTACTAAAAGTGATTTACTGTAAAATTGACAGTCTAACATGTAGAGATGGTCTTTTATGGGTAGAATATTTGTTTGTTTGCAGATGATGGATGGGTGTGGAGGGAAGGCAGCCCATTATTATCCTAAGTGCTTTTTATTTTGGACAGTTTCTAATTTTCTATTGTTGGACTGTGATATTATGAGAGCCCAACCAGGTCATGCATAATTTAGGAGAGCATTGTCTGTGTACTACTGTAAGAGTTTCTTTATGCTGGCCAAAGTTTGTTCCAATTCATTAATGTTTTCAATGCACTTAATTTATATATGGCTCTAGAAGTGATATTGTAAATGTGTGGAGTAAATGTCATAGGTAAATCCTAGGATTGTGGGTTGTTTGCTGAGAGGGAATCTATTATATGCTAGGTATAATGTTGGGTGGGTGTTGGATTCTCTTCTGTCAGGGGTGAGTAGGGTGATAGTGGATTTTTGGGGTGAAGCAGTCATTCAATTTTCTGTTAGCCATTGCTCCAGATTATTTATGTATTGTTGAGTTCTCTACATGATACATTTATAGAAAGACTTTGAGCTGTGATTGTTAGATCAACATGACTACATTAATTTTTATGGAAGGGGGAAGTGGGATGAGGAAGGTCATGCATACATAAGCTAAAGAGTGTGGATGAAAGAATGGTCCCCTGGGGAACTCCTGTTAAATAATTTAAATGAACAGGAGTGATGACCCTGGATGACTCTGGTGCAACCAGATATTAAGTTTGCTATTATTTTTCGTCTTTGATTGATATGTTAGGACTTGTCTATTAAAAGGTGACAGTAGACTGTATTGAATGACTTGTTGATATCTATTGCAACAAGGAGAGTGCGTCAAGGGGGAGGAGTTTGGTTGAAGTCCATTAAAATGTGCTGGGTTAAATCAGTAAGGAGTGTGGTAGCAGTGCTTGGTCGAAAACAATGTTGTGAATCTGATAGAGGGATAAGGGGGAAAATTCTAAGGATTAATTTTTCAAATACTTTGGATATTGTGGAAAACAATGATATTGTTCTGTATGAAGCAGGATTATTAGACGATTTATTTGGATTTATAGGTATTATGTATCCATGTTTCCAAAAAGGTGGTGGTGCTCGTTTGTCATGCAACATTGAATATTTGTTTTAGGGTTGTGATATGTGATCAGGCCTTACAGCTTGTCAATTTTTAAGCTTTTAATAATTGTGAACTCAAGGGAGTGAATGGGTATGTTCTTCCCTGCCGTTTTTAAACACTTATAGTGGTTTATATTATTGCCTTTACTTCAGGATTTGTGGCTTTATGACTTATTTCTCAATAGTGTGATTAAGAATATGTATTTTTTTTTTGGAAAGGGGGGGGTCCTGGGTATTTTGTTTTGCACATGGCTTCGTTGGTGGTCTCATGGTTGAAATGTGAATTTATCTATAGACAAAAAATCTAGGGCATCTGCCAAACTCCAATTTCACTTTCATCAAATTTTCCTTCATATGAATCAATCCCACTTTTTCTTTGAATCGCAGTCAAGTCAAGTCACAACACACTTCAACTCCTATACATCTGCCTTAACCAACCGATTTCATTGCGCATCCTTTCCACATGATCAAGAACCTTATTCATAATATACTTTCGTTGATTTCTCTCATTACGCCATTTCTCAACACACACAACTCTCTAATACGGTCATTCCTTAATCTTTATCAATTCTTCTTACAACTAACAAACCCCAAAGAATCTCCATCTGAACAGATTGATACCTTAGACCTTCTCTCTGTATTCCACACTACAGTTTTACTTGCTACTGCATTGTCACCTATCAACATGCATTCAAGCACAGAGTCCCTTTAAATCCACTCAAGGATTTAGTGCGCACGCCACCTTCCAACACCATTCAAAAAGCTTCATTAACTATTACACTGTATCATCCATTCCATTTTATCTCTATACATACTAGCCTAAATATAAAATCTTGAAATTGGATCACCAATTTTAGACGATTGTAACACGCAGCATCTTCTCACTCGCTCACACTCATCTTACCCTTACACTATACTTTACTATTTCAAAACTTCTTATTTTTTACACACCCCTTCCAACCTCTAACAGAACCAATTTTATTCAACTTTCTTCAGCATTCGCATATTCACAAACAAACATCATTGTATCAAAATCAATAATTTCCATTTTCAAACCATTTCTTTCCTCCCATCTCAAATATGATAAGCTACATAGCAACTCTTATCTTCTAATTCTTTACAGCCTCCATATTTTTGTACTCATTTTCATAATAACGCAAGGCAAAAGGGTAAAAATGGAATTATCCGTGACCTCATGACCTTTGGTGCTATCTAGCCATTCTCCCAATACAGACTCTGCTTCCACCATCAGTCTTTTGAACGAAGAGGTTATGGCCTCGAAGTACAACAACTGACTATACCAGCGTAACACCTCCCATAGAGCTTCCATACTAATCATGTCATACATCTGTGCAAAAACCTAAATAAAATTTATTCTATTATCATTTTCTTCAATGTTATCACTCTCTGCTTTACACTATTTATTACATCCTCTCTACTATAAACTTCTAAAGACACCTTGTTCTCGCCAATTCAAGCCCTCAGTTCACTTTACACCCTATCAACCAACAATACCAGCATATTATTCCCTAAACACTAAATAAATATAATCCCCATATAGTTTCTACAGTTCTCTTTAATCATTACCGTCTATATAAGGATTTTTACTAGCTCTCCAATCCTTCAGAAACTATTCACTCCATAAACCCTTTTGTTACACAACTTTCCATATTTAATCAATCACAATCTCGCCTTCATTACTGATCATTTCACTCAAGTACTTACCATGCCATCTATATCACGTTAAGTATGCCCATTCTCTAACTTCTCTACTATCTCTTTATCCTCATCTCCAATTTGTTATACCTTATTCTTAGGATATCAAACCCACAAACATTCACAATCACCTTTTCATTACTCCTACTGTCAATCATTTGTTTTCATTTATTGACGTAAAGATTTTTTTTTTTTTGCACCTATACCTTATTCATATATTTTTCTATGCATTAGTAAAATAATCAACTTAAATACTTATTCCATGCCCAACAATGAGCTCACTAACCAAATAACTATGCGCCTCAGTATTGTACTGTATGTTGATAGGTGTGTGCTGATGATGCTGTCCTCCATGAGTGCTCGCCCGTAATCGAAAACACATACATATCTTAAGATATTTAAACTAAGGTTGAAAAGATAAAAACTGAAAAAAATTATTATTGGAAAGCCCTTGGACCCTGAAGAGAAAGTGCAAAAATTCTAATTGCATTGCCACTACGATTTTTTTTTTTTTTTTGAAGGACTTATTTACTAACTATAACGACAACTCAATACTTTTTACTGTGCTACTCAAACTCGCGGTACAACGGTTAAGCCAAGCCTCATATAACTATATTATAACCTATACGATAGCTACGTACTATATATCTACTTACATATTATAAGTAGAATTCTACTATATATATATATATATAGTACTAAAGTATTTATATATCTTATTTATATATATATATCATATAATGTATAGGATTATAAGAGATATTAATCTAATGATCATAACCATAAACCAAATCGAACATCCAGGAGTCGCTTAGAACATCCTTTCCGTTCACTACATTCTTAAAAGACCTCATGTCCACCACCAACAAATAACAACACCCACGTTCTTTATTATTTTCTTCATTATTCAATTTTAATTATTATTATAACGATTTGACATTTCATTAAACTGTTCATTTAGTAATAAAATAAAATGGTCTATACTTAATAATAATAAAATCAACCTATAATATTTTTACGCTATATATAATATTATATTTAGTATAATCTTTATTATAAATATTAATTACTATATATTTATTATTCATGTTATATATTACCTTTATATTTATTAGTTACATATTATATTATAATATACTATATTATATACATACTTATTAATCCTTAATATATTAACTATTATACATAATAGAAAAGAATACTTTACCCTAACTACCTTATATAACTACTATATAATAATACCTATATATGGTGAAGGGCTGTGCGATGTTTAACATTTTCACACAAAACAATTTCCAATTGAACAATCAAAATCCCATTATAAGCTTAGGATACTTGATAGTTTTAACATTTCACAAATAATAATAAATATTCTGCTTCAATCGTGTGATGCAGTTATTGCACTTTTATCAGCCATCGGTACGATGTAATTTGTAAATTTCTCTATCTTTATAAATATTTCTAAAAAAATTTTTTTTAAAATGTGTCTATATGGAACGTTCAAATTCATTTTTATTTTTCTTCTTCGTTTTGCAGGCTGACATGATTGCATTCTCAACTAAAAAATCGACTGACATGAATTTCCCTGTCTCACCTGAGAATTCATATTTGAAAAAGTTTGTTAGAAACGATAAGGCCCATACCACATCAATATACTCCTGCATCGATCATTATGCAATTAGCAAAGGCGCATTCCACATTTTTAACAGACATCTAATTGAAATCAAGCATCATTCTTTCGTTCTCCCTCTTTTACAAAGCAATAGCACTAAAATTAAATTCAAAACGACAGAGACATATTTTTAACTGTTTTTCACATTCTACACTTCTGCTTGCCATAGATTTCTTAGCGGAATTGCTACACTACCAATAAAACCTACATGTTATTACACTTCACATGCTATGACTCTGCCATACACCTAAATGTAGTTGCGTAAGATCTTTTCAAAACATCCTACCCTCTTACATATAATTATTATAATACTATTAACTTTAATATAAATACTATAAGATCCAATCTATATATATATCATACGTTACAGTATCTATATTCTATATATATATATCAATATATATACTTATAATTAATTTATTATTAATATATACTACTATTAATAATACTAATAATCATATTAATAATATTATACTCATTGTATATATAGTATATTATAATTTATTTCAATACTCATATATATTAACCCTACTACTACTAGTACCCTATACCTATCATAGTAATATTATTATATATACTACCTATATAATATATATCATATATAAGTACTATATAATACTAGATTCTCATCCCCATTATACCTATTCCTTCTTACCTGACTATGAGCCTTATATTATATTATACTTATAAACTATAATAATTACTGATTTATCCAATCGTCATTCATATATATTATATTACTATAAAATATTTATAACGTTAGACCCTCCATAAACACCTAAGAAGGAAACAAAACCAGGTATCAAAATCAGTGAACACAATCAATGATGCTAAACAAGCTTTATCATTTACCTTGATGTTGGTGTAAAGTCCTCCCACATGAATGTCGATCGTAGGTACAGATGGACAAATGCATTTCTGCAGGTCCTAATAATAATATTATAATAATAATAATAATAACATATAATAATAATAATAATAATAATAATCAATAATAAATAATTATTTTTTTACTCGTCCTGCCACAACTAGTAATCAATAATAATAATTCATAATACTAATTTTTAATTAAATTTTAATATTTAATCATAGTAGCATAATGAATTACCATAGATTGTGAGCTGAGTGCTTGACGACTCTAAATCCTTCTTAATTTTTGTTAAGAGATTTCACAAAATTATGTCATAGTGACAAAAATTTTTTGCATACGGGCCCTAAATAATAGGCCTTACTATATGGTACTAATAGATTAGATTCAAACGTAAAACATACACGGATATACCTAGGAAATTAACGTTAAAAACATTCCCATTCCTTTCTTCTCTTTTTTACCTAACTAAGCTGTCTATCCTCTGTAATTTTCTTTTAAGTTAAACTCTGTAAAATGCTCAATCAAGGAGAGGATTAATGTATTAAGCTCCCAACCAGCACGACTCCAACTCAGAAATTGTACTTCTCTCCCTCTCCAATTCGTCCAAACGGTATAGAAATAAACATCCTGCAACATACCTGTCATCAACACAATATTATTAATGAAAAGGTTACGAATTATTATTCAACCAACGATCGTAATACTCAATAAAATGGTATCAGTCTTTCATTGAAGAATCATTTACCTCTATAATTCATTCATCCCACATCCTACACAATCTTTAATCTCTATATGCATAGATTACCATAGGTGTTACAACAATACCGGTAATTTTAAAACCTAGCTCACTACAGAGCAAAAGAACTAACTAATGAACTATTATCCCTTTGTACTTATAGAGACCTAGTCTAGTACATTAATACAATTCAGATAATTCTTAAAAGCGAACTGCCACTCTTCTAAGGACTAGGCTATTTCTTGTCCTTCCTCTGTCTTACTTAAACTCCAGTAAATGTCACCACTAAACCTTAATTCTAAAGATTCTTAATTTAAATCTACATGTATGAAAATTTTCAAATCGATGTTTTTCTTATCAGCATTATTAATAATTGCAAGTTCAGAATAAAAAAAAATCTGCCACCACCTTTATAAAACAACAATCTTACATCCATGGAATAATACTAAGACTCTACAAGAGACTTGGATTATCATCCCAACCTTCTAGCTTACTGGAAAACGGATGTTAAGCCAAGATAACAATTCAATTAGCAGAACCTAGGAACCAAAATAGTAATACTTTCTTATCTCACATATCAGCAATTCTAGTCAAATTGTCCTTTTTTTTTATTCTGACTTCTTGTGTGTGTGCTGTTTTTTTTGAGTTCCTGTACAAGGGCAGACACTGCTCACTTACTATGAATGCGGCCATACTATGAAATTATACTAGCAGGCCTGTGCCACGGATCTAACTGAAATGTAGACGTCTAATGGAACACTAATTACAATGATGAATAAAATTCAGATCCCGTAAGAACGTTAAATAGCACGTCTCGAACTGACAAGATTGACATACAGCAAGAATGGAGAAAGCTCTTCTTTCTGTGGCGATTGTCCTAATTGTAGTCGGATTGTCCTACTCGACGTGTTCGAGCTCAAAAAGCGGGAATATGTCCACATCAGGTAAGACTAGTCGAACAGAGGCATAGTGACCGGCAAAAACGGTAAAGAGCGGAGGGCGAGCTAGATTCCCTTTCCGCATGACCCGGATACTGCATGCGTACAAGTATGAGTGTAGCGCTCTGATTCTGCCTAGTTCGTATCAGTTAGTGCTCCCCTCCATATTGTTGTGCAACACGGCTCACATAACTGGAGAGATCGACTTATTCACGAGGAATTATCGGATAATACGTCAAATATTAATTCATAATAATAATAATAATAATATTAGCAAAGTCTCTTGAATAAATATTAATTAATTGATATAAATATAAATACATAATAATAATAATTTAATCAATAACTCAATTATTCTCTTTCATTTAATCACCTTTTTTCCCAAGATGGGTTAGTAAGTGCGCGCTACGACGCATCGGAAAAAGCAAAATCTCAGTAGGAAATAATGACAAATGTCCGAAATAGAAAGCCCCGCCTTACGCCCCCTCCTGTACCATTAATCTAGCCGTGAGGGAGGGGTAAATCTCCGATCACAGCACTAGAATATTCAGCCACTCATGCGCTATTCATTGTGACCGCGCACGGATCCTCCTCTACTTTTCTGGTAAAACGTCAATGTTAGGTTCACATCCTTGCCCAGCGTGGGACCACAACCATTTCCCCCATTACTCAAAACCCCGCCATCCTCATCCCTTATACATATGCCACCTTTATTTCCTCGGCCTTCTGCCAAACTCACATTTCTCTCTTCAGACATTCTTCACCGACTCAACTCCACTTTCTCCTTCAGGCTCTCCCAGCCGGTTCAGTTACAACACACGCTCACCTACTACTATCTCGCTTAACCCAAATCATGACTATCCATTTGCATTCGCTTTTCACCATCGACAAACCATCTTCAACATACTCTTCATTTATTCTTTCTCATTTAACCCCTTCTTCACACCACACACTCTCTACATAAATTCATTCCTCATTTTATTAATCTACCACTACCCTAGCATGCCCTTAGATCTGTCATCTGAACCACATTGAACTTTAGATGCATATACTCTGCCCCCTTCTTCATTTCCAAGACCATACAGTCTCACTACCATACGAAATAACATGGAACAATCATACCCTCATTAGACTCTAGCGTCACTCAAGACTTAGCCCTTGACATATCAACCAACGATTTAACTTGCTACCAGCAACCTTCCTAGCCATCCCACAACCTATCCCTACTCACACTCTATGCATTCATCCGTCCTTATCTATCCCACACTTCATACCCTTAACGATATGTGTAACTCAGACATTCTGCTCAGTCTGCTTCACCATCTAACATAACTTCACACTTGAGGACTGTCTCCTCACTCACTAGCATAAACTTACTCTTATCTATCCGACTTACGTTCAACCCCTCCTTTTACATACCCTGCCAAAAATCTCTCTACCAATCCTCTCAACAACTCTTTCAGATTCGCACACACAGAACAAAATGTACCGCATTTAGGATAGTAGGGCACCTGCCACTCATCTCATTCTCCATCATATCTAACACCATTTCCTGCCATCCCCACCTCGAATTCTTCAATAACCCCCATCCATCTAACTCAATTAGAATAAACCACACTGCAGAGAACCACAAACCCTGCTCACTCCGCTATTAATATCCTAAACCAATTCACCATTGACACCTCAAGTTCCTCTACACACGCATTCACTGCAACGGTAGCCTTATATAAGTTATATAGATGAATAATAATATATAATAATTAATAACTCATTTCAATATAATATATAATTCACTACCAAAAAACACAATATTAACTAAAAATAGATAATACATATTGCATCGGCTGTTAGACTTTTTCTACTCCGTGCCTTCTCACGGCGCTAAAGCCGGTGCTTGAATTAGACATTTTATAAACCCTTTTTCAAATCAATATACTGTACTATCATCATTCACTCATCACCTTCTTTCCCCAACGAAGCAGTGACGGGACAATGCGCACGTGGTAAACAGAAAGTCCCTGAGTGTAGGAAGAATATGACACAAGAGTGTCAACAAGAAAGCCCAAGCCCTTCCGCCCCTTTATAACCCTTTAGTGAGATACTCTCGCAGTCAGAAAAGCCACCTGTAGCTTCACGGGACCGCGGACGGACCCTTCACTAGATATCTCAGTCTCAATTGTGTGCGTCTCATCCCTGACCCCAGGTTGTGCGCCAAACAATCCATCCCCCTCATCCAACCCCTCGCATTCACTCCTACTGCACCTTTCATCCCCCTCTGCCAAACTCACACCTCTCTCCTTCAGGACATTCGTTTTCTAACTTCAAATCTCATTTTCTCTTACCACCTCTCACGGGCTGCCTTTTCAGGAAAGGCGCAGAAATAAGATTACAGGAAACCCACCCATAAGCCGCAAGACCTAACGCTAACTCTAGCTGAGCGCATACCGTTGTCCGCGTTTCTATTATGAGCGTAGGAACGATAAAATTACAGTTGCGAAAACAGCAAGATTGAAAGAATTTCCCAACCAGAACTAGACAGCTGGCTGGAAAGTGACGGCACAAATCGAACGAGTCGAGGATTTTCATGCTTCACGCAATAAATCATGCGATATGAGTGCCATCGGATACCCTGCTCTGTATCTACAGGCCGACGATAATGAGAGTGGATATTGCGCAGCGCAACTCCCATTGAGCATCTACCGTCTGTGAGTACCTATAGAAAAGCTAGATGAGTGCGTGAGCGCCAACTGTCACAGTAGCACGAATATAGATACTTGACTGAAACAAAACAATTCCTTAGTAAGCATGCCACCTCACATGATGGGCTGCCAAGTTACAGTTAGCAATGTCACTGAATACAGACATTACAGCTCAACCCCCTCCACCTGTAGACAGAAAAAGGATCACACCGCTTCTTGTATCTAACTCTTGACATACTTCCTAACATCGCATACAAACATACCTCTCTACTATTCAAATCTCAAGGCACACTCGTGTTAATCCTAGAAGCAAATACGATCTCTGCTTATTTCCACTTAACACCTTATCTTGACAAGCTATGTCCTGTCCCCAAAATATCTCCCCACAGTAAAAAACTATCATGCGCACTGTCAAACCAGAGTCAATTGGCTGTTCCGTTACGTCTATGGACGACCATCCCTGCTTCTTTCAGAATGAATGAGTTAGAATATATATATATACACAGCAATTATAATACGTAGGTTCATATAACGCCTTACGTAGTAGTATTTATACTATTATATTCATATTACTATATATATAATAACTATATATATATATATATATAATATATAACTCATATATATACTATATATATATATTTATTATATATATAATATATATATATAGTATATAATAATCCTTCTTTCTTTCTTTCTCTCGCCAAGACTGGTGGTAAGGTGCATGTACAGAGCATCGGAAATAGAATAAGCAGTAGTGAAGAAGAATATTACACAAGTTGAAAATTAACCCCAGCCTTACCGCCCCCTCGTACCATTAATTAGTGGCGAGCTCGTCACAGACAGAAAATTCCACCTCATCGTAGCATCATGCGACCGCGCACCGACCTCTCACCTACTGGTAAACGTCAATCTAAGGGTTCATCCCTGGCCCAGGTGGGCCACAACCATGCCCCCATACAAAACCCCCCATTCTCTCCTATCATTGCACCTTTATTCTCGCCCTCTGCCAAACTTCACATTCTCTCTCCTCTCAGACATCGTTCACCGAGCTCTATCACTTTCCTTTACGCTTTCTCCCAGCGGCGGTTCCCAACACATCACCACTATACATCGCTTAACCAACCGACTATCACTCATCCTATTCACATGACCAAACCATTCAACATTACTTCCATTGTCATCTCTCTTCATTTACCCCTTTTTCATCACACCACCACTTCTCGATACGTTTCATTCCTCTCTTTATCAATTCTTCCTCACAACCTTAGCACACCTCTAAGTGCACTTTGTAACACATTGAACTTTAGATCTATACCTCCTTCATTTCTTAGACCATAAGTCTCACTAACTCATGACAATAACACACGTAATAACAACATACCCTCATGTCAAGAACCTAGCCACACTCAAGACTTAGTCCCTTTGCCTTCTCACCACCACGGATTTAATTGCACCAGCCACCTTCCTGCCATTCACTAACTCTTATCTACTACACTTTGCATCGTCCGTTCCCTTCTGCATCCAACATATACCCTAATATTTAAAACTCAGACACTTGTCTCCTTAGCTGCTCACCATCTAACATAAACTTCACACTGAGGTAGTGTCCTCCACTCACAACCACTAAACCCTATCTCTTATCCTCACTTTTCAAGGCCCCTCCTTTTACACACCCTGCCCCAAATCTCTCTACCAATCCTTCAATACCTCTCTTCAGATTCGCCACACAGAACCAAATCATCCGCACGTTATAATAGAGGCACCCTCCAACTCATCTCCATTCCACCATCAACCCATTTCCTCCATCCCCACTCGGAATTCTTTCATAACCCATCCAAATACAAATTGAATAACCAAGGAGACATTAACACAACCCTGTTCTTACTCCGCGTATTAATCCTTAAACCAATCTACCATGACACCATTTATGTCCTACAACACGCTCTCACTATCCTGTCGACATCACATACGTTCTTGCACTTTCCATTCAGATAGTCCTCTCGACCCCGAACCACAACTTTATTATCACTAAACACTCTGACCATACGTCTTCCCTATTTAGACTCTTTATCAATCAGCCCTGTGCAAATACCATAAACCTAAATACATATTTCATTCTATGCTCTCCTCAGATTACCATCCTCTTCAGATCATTGATTTCTCAATGTTAAATATTGATCCACACATCCTCTCTACCACTCACTAAACGCACTCTTGTTCTTCGACCAATCAGTCTCAAGTAAATCACCAATGCATAGACATACCAGCAAATGATGCTTATACATTCCCTAACAACCACTCCCAGTAAACTCCTTAACTTCCTCTATAATCTCTACACTTCCTTATTCTCCCTTACCTAACATTTAAGGTACTATACCGCTCGCTCCTCCTCAATCTCGCCTGTGGAACTTATAACCCTCTAATAAACGCTCTTCTTATTACACAACTTCAATCCAAATCAATCACATCTCGCCTCCAGCGTTCATTGGATCAGCCCTCTCTAATAATAATAATGACTTATTAATAGCCTAATATATATACTTATATTATATAGTATATACACTATACAGCATATATATATTATATACTTATATATATATATCTATTATTATATCACGTTACGTACTTCAGAATTATATAAATCATATTATGCTCCCTTCCCTACTGCTCAACCCATGTTCCCCTCCCTGACAATTGACGACGCGCAGGATACTTCTTCTGCTAGGACTGCTGGACGTAACGGACATTAAAATTATATTTTGACCACCATTCTCTCTGACTGATCTCTGGTTCGGCCTGCATAGTCCTTCATATGCTCCAAGGACCGGCAGTTCTCATAGGAAAAGTGACCGAGGGGCAACCAAGTAAAATATATATATATATACTATCATATATTATATTATTAGTAAATACTCATATATATATTTCATATTATATAATATAACATATACCTATCACTAATTATACTAGATATATATTATATATATATATATATTAATACATATTATATATATATACTATATACTATATAAGATACATACCTATATATATATATATATAAACAACACTCATTCACACTAACCTCGTCCCCTCCCATGTCCAGCTTCGGTTTTTTTCTTGGTCCCTGAAGAGCTTTGAGAGCCGTTAAATTCGCGTCCCTCTGCCTCATTTCTTCCATTTCAACACGTTGCATCTGAAGAAGAAGTCATTAACTGGTTATTGTAGTTAAATTACGAAACACACCACGCAAGAAGTGTTTACAGACAACCAGTAATACTTAAAAAAAATAAATATGAAGCTTCCAAAACTAAGAAAAAATGAAAAGAAAAATAACATACTAATAAGAATCTTTTTCTTAACCTTTAATGAAAAAAATAAGAAAAAGATGCTAAATCTTATAATCCTAATAATAAAAAAAAAAAAGTGTCTAAATCTTATAATCTTACAATGTTCTTTTTCCAACACAACATATATAAGCCCAATCTTAATTCATGACAACTTTCACACCAAAGCGAACTAGAATCAATTCACACACACACGCACAAAAAAAAATGATTAACAAAGATTTAAGAAAGTTTCTTCCGTAAACAAAAAGAAGATTGTTTTTCCACCATTCACACAGGTAGAATCTCAATCAATCCAGTTCTAACCAGACATTAACCATATATACTATTTTCGGAATCACTCGAAATAAAACAGGCCTTAAGGTACTACTAACAAATTAAAACAATTTAGAATGTAATATCAAAAAATATAGTTCTACCAATGTTATTACCACTTTATCATATTCCTCAATATTAAAGAAAATCAATGAATTTTTTACCTCTTTCGCCTTGGCTTTTAATTTAGCTTGTTCAGGGTCTTCCGATTTGCTTCTAGATTTTGCGGCTCGCAGTAAGATCTCCCTTTCTTGCTCGTCTTTCCTTTTTTTTTCTAATTTATCTAATTCTTCTAAAAATCTAAGCTGACCTTTTACATCTTGTATTACTTCATACCGAGGTTCGGCCTAAAGGATTAAATTAATAGTCAAAACTTGTACAAATAATAATAATAATAATAATAATAATAATAATAATAATAATAATAATAATAATAAAATAATAAAAAATATAATGCGTGAATTTAAATACTCAAACTCAAAACTATATTAAAACAAAAAGCTTCAATTTTATATTGAAGATAACTAAAGCCGCTCAGTATAAACAATTAGATATTACAATATCTAGCACTATAATTTTCAGTATTAGTATTAGGTCTTACAAAATCTAGCACTATAATATTCAGCATTAGTATTAATTAAGTCTTACAAAATCTAGCACTATAATATTCGGTATTAGTAATAGGTCTTGTAAAATCTAGCACTATAATATTCAATATTAGGTCTTACAAAATCTAGCACTACTCACCCTAATGAGGTCTAGTCTGTGTTCTGCTATTACACCTAATTTCTCTACTAAAGTTTTTAATCTCTCCTGTACAGCATGGGATATTAAAGATACAACTTCTTTGGATGGTTCTTCCATATTATTGTCCGAAACTAAAAAAATTAAGAAAATAAAAATTTATAGTTGACGGTTAATAAAACAACAAAAATTTTAAATAAATAACATGAAAAAATAAATTAATTCATTCCCTTATTCCTCCGAATTTTCTGTATCATCTCCGACTGGCCCTTAATTTTATTTTATTAATTTTCCTTTCTTTCTTTATTAATGAGATTTCTGTGCGCTTCCTCTAGCAATTAAAAAATGATTCTCGTCTTTTAAAAATGTCCTTCTTGATTCTCTCGAAATATCAGACTTTCATTTCCTCCTCCTCTCGAAATATGAGTTTCATTTCCTCCTCCTAACTTTATAATTTGTTCACTAATTTCGTCACAAATATCTTGCCTCAATTGTAATTTTACTCTCATGTATTTGCTCCTTATCCTGTGTAGCCTTCCATAACGAATCCTCACAACAAATTTTTGACCTGAATCAATCATCCTCTTTTCTATTTTTTTATTTCAGCATTTTTCAAAATGGTCTTTTAAACATTTCTTGAAACCTCTCTCAAAGGGAATGATTAAAATAAAAAAAAGGCTTTTAAAAATCTTACCAAGGATTCAAACCTTAAAGCAGTCACCACGAGGCTTCTTTTCAAATGTTGGAACCATTTTAAGATTTTTGGTGATTTTAGTAAGACAATTTCACACTTAAATATAATTTGCACAAAAATTAATGCTCTATTATTTAATGGTTATTGATAATTAGCTTAAAGTCAGAAAAATATTAATAACAAATTTACTTCCTAAATTTACTCTTATTTTCAGCTGTTCCAATAATTTTAACCATGGTTGAAGCTCATGATTTTAAATATCTTTTTTGTCATGCTTTACACTACATTTTCACATATGGTTTTTAAATATTGATTAATTTTTAATACTAACAATTGCATTAGTTTATTAAATATGCAAGCCGATGTTTGCTTTACATTCCCAATTTCACAAAAAATCTAAATTTTTAAAATCTCATGTCAGGCAATCTATGTCAAATTCTTTAATGAAACTGTCCCTAATATTTTTTACTTAAAAAAAATCGTGTATTATGTACCCAAACCACCTTGATTTTGGTCCTCCCACCAAAACTTTCACTTCCGTTTACGCCATCAATAATAATAAATAATAATAATAATAATAATAATAATAATAATAATAATAATAATAATATTAATAATAATAATAATAATAATAATAATAAAATTACCAATCTGTTTAATCCTTTGTGTTAAAGGGGAAGCGCTCGCTAAAAACATTTCATCCTTTACAAGACGAAGTTGTCCATGGTATACCAACAAAACCTGTCTGCAGTCCAAAATTCGTTGTACGACTTCTTCTCCTACTAGTTTTTACCCCTCCCCATTACGCCGCCACATTTCATTGATGTCATCACCTCATCCGACTGGTGGCGGGAAGTATAGGAGCTGCAAAAAGAAAAAGAAAAATTCAAATACTTAAAAAGAAACATTATAATAAAAGAAAAATTATAATCTTAAAATAAGAACAAAACATACAACTTAGGAGTTCGCATAGAAAACTTAAACAAATCAAAATTTAGCATATTTGAGCTAATAATCGGGAAAAAAAATCCCCCCCCCCCCCAAGATATTTTTAAAAAAACTAATAATAAAAAACACTTATTCCAAACTACACCCCCTAAAAAAATAATCTACTTGCATTTGCCCGAGAACACATCCATTGGACGGTCGACGATTTGGCAAAGGTGCTCTTTACGACGAGTCGAGAGTGTCTCTGTACGCCTCGGACGTGCTAGAGTATACCGACGCACAGACGGAGAGTTTCGCTGCAATGCAATGTGCCTGACAGGTGCCCGTTTCGTATGAGAGGTGGCTCCGTTATTGGTCTGGGAAGGCATCTCTTTATCGGCCTACCGGAGTTGCTACATCTGTCGATGGAGGCACTCTATACAGCCTTAAGTATACTCACAGCCATCCTCTAACCATATATCGTGCCATATGCCCCTACATCGGTGACTCATTCATCCTAATGCAAGACCACACAAGGCCAATGTCGTGAAACGACACCTTAGCGACGTTCAATTTTACCCGGCTTGAGTCGGCAACCACTATAATCCAGGACCTCAACCCAATCGAACATTTGTCGGATATCCTTGAAACGCTCGGTATACCCGCACTTTGCCTTGCGACAGCTGCCACCCCATCAACGGACCCTACCGGAGCTGCGACAGGCAATGCACGACAAATGGGATCAAATCACTCCAGGACATTCGCCAACTCATCGAGGGCATGCCAGGACGGTGTCAGGCAGCCATCCGTGCCAGAGCCGTACGTACCAACATTGTGTGTTTGCAGCGCTGAACCTCCAAACCCATAGATGCGACATTCCTTGGCTGCACCTTGGAATCGTACTCTATCAACCTATGTTCTGGCGACTGTTCTGCTTAGAAAGAGCTCTTCTAGATTAATAAGCGAGAAAACTAAGAATAACTAATATGCATTTAAGCTCTGCAGTGTATCGTTAGGCATTTATTTATTAATTATTATTATTATGTATTTCTCCTTCTTCCTCCCCAAGACTGGGGGTAAGGTGCGTGACATGCATGATGCATGTCACGCACCTTACCTTTTTTCTTTTCCGATGCATGATGCATCGGAAAAGAAAAGTAGTAGAAGAATATGACACAAGTCGAAGAAAGCCCAGCCCTTGCCATCATCTCTATACCTATTTTAGTGAACTCGTGCAGTCAGAAAATCCACCCTAGAGCTTCAGCGGGACGCGACGGACCCCACTATGCGCATATTGTCAAGTGTTAGGGTCATCCCTGCAAGGTGTCCACAACCATACGCCCCTCACAAAACCCCTCCATGCACTCCTATTATGCACCTTATTCTCGTCCTCCTATCCAAAAACTCACACCTCTCTACCCTTCAGACATTCGTTACATAAACGACTCAACCACACTTTTTCCTTCGATCTCCTAACCGCGTCGTCCCCAACACACTTCTACCACTATCATATCCGCTTAACCAACCGGCTTTCATCTATCCTTTCTATTCATGACCAAAACCATTCCTCAAACATACTTTCATTTATCTCTCATTTACCCTTTTCTTCTCACCACACAAACTCTCTAAATACCGTTCATTCCTTCATTTTATCAATTCTTCACACCTAATAACGCCCTCTAGATTGTCCATCTGACACGTTGAACTTTAATTTATACCTCTTATTCAGACCATAGTCTCAACTAATATACAATTAAAACCACAGCTGTAAACACATACCCTCACTGTTAAGACCAAGAGCACCTAGACTTAGCCGCTTTACATCACCAACGATTTAATGCACCAGCCACTTCTTGCCATTCAACAACTTTTCCTCTACTACCACTCTTGCATCATAACGTTCCCTTTCATCCCAAAACATCAGTATCGCTAAATATTTAAACTCAGACACTTGTTCCAGCTGCCTCACCCATCAAACCTAAACTTCAACGAGGAACTGTCCTCACTTTACAACCATAAAACCTTACTCTTATCTACGTTACTTTCAAAAACACCCTTCTTTTACACACCCTGCCCAATCTCTCTTCACCAATCCTCTCAAACTCTCTCTTCAAGATTCACACACAAAAAACCAAATCACCGGAATATAATAGTAGGGCACCTCCACTCACCTTCCATTCTCCATCATCCTAATACCATTCCTGCCACCCCCAGCTCCTACAATTCTTTTCTTAATATATCTCTACTTTCCGTTATTAATTAATTTTAACGCACTCTCTCTATATTCTATTCTTTAATAGTATTATATATATATATATATATATATATATTATATATATATATATAATATATATTATAATAATATATATATTGAATATTATATATATATATATATATATATCAGTATAATATATATATATATTATTATATATAATACGTTATATATATATCCTATACAGCAATTCTGTCCCCCATATTA
>JABUQX010006911.1:0-2500 GCA_015478945.1 Trachelipus rathkii
TAAAAACTGTAGCTTACATACAAAAACCAATATGATTTTTGGAATCAGCGTACAAATTTTAGTCAATCATAGGTTTCAGATGATATGCAACCAAAAAAAACTTAAAAATTGTACCCCAGTAAATTATTCATACATATAAAAGTTTGATAAAAATGCCAACTATAGAGTGTGAGCGATTAAAAATAAAGTCAGGATTCTGAACCTATATATATAAAATTTACTATGAAACAAATTGTTCTTTTTACTATAAAACAAATCATGTTCTTTAGATATTGAGTGTAGTGACTAGTGAATCGCATGATACCTTGATTATCAATATAGTGATCCAGCAACTTAAATTTTCAAAGTGAGCCATCAGTTACATTTCGACGTAAAGCATTCCAAAAATTAATGTTACTGAAAAAAAAAAAGAATTTTTTTTTATTATTACCCTTGTCAGCTTATTGTGATTTAACTTAAATTTACATCGTCATTTGAAAAATTTAAAGCCTCCATTGTATCCCCTCAAAGAAATTTTTCTGCAGAAAACATCTCCAATTCCTTTAACCTATTCTTGTCTTTATTTAAAGCCCAAAAATCATCCTTATTACTCTGCACTGTCCTCTACCATATTTGTAGTTGAATTTTAGGACTTAAAATATATATGGTATTTTATACTTTAAAGCCAATTTTTGGCCACTTTCTTGGTTTGCCTACCTTTCTCTATTTGACCCACATGCCTGGAATTATCCCACTTTACCATATTTACGGTATATATTGATTTTGGGGGGGGAGCATTGTATTGATCAAAATATGTAAGTCATGCTATCTGAATTTGAAACCCCTTTATTGCAAACTAGATGGAAAATTGTCATTTGACACAAATTTCATCAAGATATTCCAAAAATTGTCCAAATTACAGATACTTTAATATTAAAAATAGTGTGTAATACAACATTTACATACTGTACCTTTTTAATTCTGATAAACGTAATTTGCAGCAGTTTCTTAATAATCAACAGCTAAATTATGAATTAAAGCTTGATTATCTAACTTAAATATAATAGCCCTTCTGGAAGATATATCAGAAATATCTATTATTTTATGTAGAACCACTATTTGCTCTGCTTTTGTGTTATACACTTCATCTTTCATGGGCCACAGACAATACACATTTGAATATTAGCTTGTTTCATGTATATATATATACTTAATTTTATAAGTATCTTCATTGACTTTGCTAATAACTTGTCCTAAACTCCACTCTTCATCCCATACTGTTGCAACTAGTTCATTTTCTGGCATACTTTCCAATGATAATGAAGCTTCTTGTGCAGAATTTCCTATGTTACCCGATACTTCTGAATCACGTATGACGGCTCTAATATCATCGATTGTAGCTGTCACTTCTTTGGATTTCTGGCCATACAAGACTTTCAAATTGCTTAATAATGTAGCTTGAGACAAACCTCTCTGTTTAAAGAGAGGATGATTAGCCTTAAGGCTTTTAAAGTCTAATTTTGCTATTTTTACTAGCATACCAAGTACTCTTGTTTTGTTCATTCCTTCATATGTAGTTGGAATTATACCATACTTCACTTGCAGATCTTCTTTTAGCTTGAGCAACTTTGTCTTGCAAGATTTTTTCAGTATCAATATCTGTCGATGTTGTGTTAATGCTGTTTGCACGAATTTCTTTTTTGTGATGTATTCCACATAATATTTAATTCAAAAGTTATTTTTTTTTTCCATTTTCTTTAACTCTTGTCTTTTTCCATTGACTATCATTGAATACTAAATCTTTGGAATGTGCAATAACTATTTTTCATGATACAAGTTTGGGGTTGTTCAACCCATGTACAGTGAATATATATATATAAATATATATATTATATATATATTATATATAATCTATTATATATATATAGTATATATATATAATATATATATATATTATATATATATATATTAATATATAATATATATATATATATACTATAAATATTTTTTATATATATTTTTTATATGTATTTATAGATTTATATATATATAATATATATATATATATATATATATATATTATATATAATATATATATATATATATATACTATATATATATATAATATTAGGCATAGTAACTTCATATATATATATATATATTAGGGATGTACCGGAACCAGAATTTTTTGGTTCGGCCGGAACCTTGGAAAAGTTCTGGCCGGAACCGGAACTTTTCGCTTCCGGCTACACTTAACATATTCTACTTAAACACTTGTCAGATTAAAGTGGAACTCTTAGAAGATCTGGCAATCTTTGTTATATCCATATTGTGAGCTCTTTAGTTTATAAGTAAATTTGGATAAGCGGATCAATAATTTATATTAAGGTAAAATATTAATATACCATGTAAAGTTCTACCGGGTCTTCAAAAGTTTTAAAAAAGCTTTTTTAGAAAAGCTTTCTTTTTAAAGCTTTTTTCAGAAGCGGGTAACGTGGTTTTGAGGTATAAGAGATCACAT
>JABUQX010006911.1:7500-23008 GCA_015478945.1 Trachelipus rathkii
ACACCATATATTTTCCAGGCGCTTTTGACTGTGATAACTTCTCAATATGTATCAGTTCATGAAGGCACTGTTCTTGTGGCTGTTAGAACCTGTTACAATATATTTCTGGCCTCTAGAGATATGAATAATCAAGTAACTGCTAAAGCCGCACTCACTCAGATGATAAATATAATATTCAGACGTATGGAGTATCAGGCTGTAAGTTAACTATTATGTTTTTTTTTCTTATATTTATAACCATTTTATAGATAGGCCTACCTATTTAAAATATTGAGACTATGGTTTTATGATGATGAATCAATTTTAATATTTATTACATATAGGTTGAAGATGCTGTGGAAGAGAATTCTATATCACATCGAACCAGAGCTTCAAGCTCTCATCCTTAAATAGTCAGAAGAGTCAACAGACTTCTGTAAGTCTCCAAAATGGCACTGAAGCAACTCACACTTCTTCATCAGTCCCTCCACTGCAGGAATCTGTGAAAACAGTCGAACCTGAAGAGAATCTCGAAGCTCCTAGTCATCTGCCTCCAATGGAGTCTTGTAAAATACAAAAATTTGAGGTGCCTATTATATTTCAATTACCTTACTTTTTATTTGTTTCGGGACAGGTTAAAATAACAACAATTCACCTATAAAAATTCACCGATTATAAATTCGTCAACATAAGCAATTTTCTGATAAATATACATACATCTATATATATGTAGGTTAAGTTAGGTTAGGTTATGTTAGATTATTTATCTTAACGAATTATGCATGTGGTAATTTGGTGGTGGTGAATTCGTCTAGACCCATTTCCTTCATTTGTTCAGAATAATATGAATTTTATTGGTAATTTTTTTTTTTTTTTTTTTTTTTTTTTTTATATAGCCTATTTGCAATGGCTCTTTACCTACTTCACCAAATGATGAAACCGTTGTTGTTGAGAGTTCTGGTGCACTAAAATCAGAATATAGCCATTCTAGTTGTGAAAACAAAACTGTGGGCGAAATAGTAAATAATGAAACACTTATAGACTCGCCTCAAGATGTGGTGAAAGAATTGATTTCCGAAATTATAACAAAAGCTGTTATTGGTGAGATATATGTTAAATTTATTTATTTATTGGTTTAGTTTATATAATTTTCATTTCATCTCAAATTTAAATTTTATATTTTGAAACCATATAATTTTGGAAAAAAAAATTATATACCAATGATTGCTGCTAAATTTTGCTACTGAATATCAATTATATACATTTTAATAACTGCCATTCTTTAAGTATTGTATAGGTGTGAAATTAATAACTTTTTTCAGTTTCTGAAGAAAAAGGTGAATCAGGTACAAACGGCTATGCCTCTCATTCTCCTCAGTTGTCTGACAATTCTCATGAGATTACTACAGAAGAAAAGGATGGTGTGGATGTCAATTTTCCAGTTTTGGATGGTATCAAAGATGATGTCGTTTCAAGAACAGACTCTGTGTCCTCCAATCCTCCACATACTCCAATCTCCATGACACGAGTGCCATCACAGATAATATATATTATATTATATATATATAATATATATATATATATATATATATATATATATATTATATATATATAATATATATTATAATAATATTATATAAGTTGTATATCTATATAGTATGTCAAAATAAGTATAATAAAATATTATATAATTTTTTTTTTTTTTTAATATAAAAAAGTTCACACCTTCACGGCATAGCCTATTCAAGGAGGGGAACTTCTAGGTAATTTCTACCTAGGGTCCGAACTAGGATTCGAACCCACGCCGTTGCCATGCGACTCCGCGCTACTCTACCTCTATATAATATTTAATATTAATATATATATATAATATATATTTATATATTTATATTATTAATTTATATATATACTTAATATTATATATATTATATATATTATATATATTATAATGATATAATTATTATATATTATATTATATATAATATATAAATATATATATATATTTTTATATATAATAATATATTTATTATATATATATATATTATATATATTATTATATAAATTATATATTATTATTATATAATTATTATATTATTATATATTTATTCTATTATTATTATTATTATTAATATTATTATTATTATTAATTATTATATTATTTTAATTATTATATTATTAATTATATTATTATTATTATTATTAATTATTATTCATTATTATCTTGAATTTTTTATTCCCAAGACTGGGGTAAGGTTTCTTGACATGCATCAGAAAGAGAAAGTAGTTAGAAGAATATGTACACGAGTCAAAAGAAGCCCAGCTTACCGGCACCTCTATATAGCATATTTAAGTGAGAACTCGGATCAGAAAATCCACTTTCAGAGTTTCACACGATGGCGACGAACCACTCACTATGCAATATCTCAAGTGTAAGAATTCATCCTCTTCCCAGTTTGCCACAAAAAAAAATAACCTAATAAAACCCCTCACAAAACCCTGCATTCATCTCCTATTATGCTACCTTTTAATTCTCGCTGTCCAAATCTCCATTTATCTGCCCAGACATTTGTTTACTAGACTCATCCACTTTTACTTCGGTTCACCACCAGTAGAGTTTTCAACACACTCAGACTATACATCCACTACCAACCGATGTCATTGTCATCCTTTCCATAGACCAACCATACTCAACGTACTTTCAATTTATTCTCTCATTTACCCTACATTCTTCATCACCACATAACTCTCTAATACGTTTCATTCCTCATTGTATCAATTAATTATTCACGACTCTAACACCCCTAAATTGTCATGCTGTAAACCATTGAACTTTAGATTATATACATTTCTTATTAAAGACATAGTCTCTACTAATAATTATCAGGTAAAGCAACCCATTCATGTAATACCCTGCCACTCAAGCTTAGTCCTTTACTCCAACACCGATTAATGCAACAGCACATTCCTGCCTTCTCAACTTTCCTACTAAATCTGCATCATCGTTCTCTTTTATTCTGAACCGAAATTATTTAAACTCAGAAGACACTTGTTCCAGCTGTTCATCATCCAAAAATTCACACTGAGGGCTGTCCTCATCACAACATAACCTTATCTCTATCTACGTTTTTTCATCATATCGATGTGGCAGGAAAGTTATTTTCATTTTCAAGTTTTTCAAAATCATCACTTTTACAAAAAAATCATCCGATTATAATATGTAGGGTACCTTCCACTCATCTCCATTCTCCATACATTCTAAACAACATTGTTGCCACCACATCTAATTCTTTTCATAACACACTCCAATCATACAAATTGAAATAAACAAGGACAATAACACATCTCTTCACTCACTATAAATTTAACATCACTGTTTGACTCACCATTTATTTTTACACGCTTCACTATCGTCGTCTTACATACTTTTGATTCATTCAGAAGCCTATCGCTCCATATTCAATAACCTTCTAGAAAGCTTGAATATAATACGCCTGTTTGCAAATCCTAAAACCTAATACAATTATTCTTCTCTCCTCTTTTCTCAGCCATTTGTTCAATGAAAGATTTGAATCCAGCACTCTTACACTTCTAAAACGCACTTTGTTCTCACAAATCATTCCTTAAAGTCATCCGACCACCTTCTGACAAAAATACAGCATATACTATCCTACAATGCTCAATTATATTATTTACTTTTTGAAACTTTCCTTCTCCCCTCCCCCAATTAGAATAAGGGGTATATATATATAATTATATATATATATATATATATATATATATATATATATATATTTATAACTATATATAATTTAATATATTAATTTATTATATATATTATTATATATATATATATTAATATATATTATATAAACCTTTCCTTAATATGCTTATCCCTTCTCAAGAATGTACACGGGGTGTGACATACAATAAATACAAAAACTTAAGGTGGCTATACATCAATACTGTCGCACAAATGTTCGCAGCTGAGTTTTTAATTCTTGCCCCAGGAAGATAAACTCAGACTGCTACACGGAGGATTGAACCGGGTCCTCTCACATGAAGTCGGCGAGTCAAACTCCTACGCCTGAGACAGTTATAATATATTATTAATATATATATTATTATATATATATATATTATAATATAAATATATATATATATAAATAAAATAAACATAACACTATAGATCCTATATACTACTATATTAATAGAGTATGTTATATGTACTATATATATAAAACCACTTACGGTAATTATTTATAATATATAGTTTTAGAATATTATACAATAATATATAATACTATTATTATAATATTATGGATATATAGCTATATATATGGTATATAACTAGATTAGCATAATAATGCTAAAAATTAAATAGAAGCATAAAAAGGGGATAATCTAATTAGTTAGTAAGTTATGCCCCTTAGTAAAGTTGATCAGCAATGTTAAGATTTCAAGTCTAGAGATATAAGGAAGAAATCTAAGTTATGTTAGTTATTGGTTAGTAATAGTATTAGTTAGTTAGTATATAGTTTATTTATTAATATTAGTTAGTTAGTTAGTAATATAAGGTTAAGTTAGCTGATATTAGGCTAGTTATTTAGTTATAGTTAGTTTAGTTAGTTATTTATTTACTTAGTTATTAGTTAGTTAGTTAGTTAGTTTTTTTTAGTATTCATTTAGTTAGGTTAGTTTAGTTAGTTATTAGTTAGTTAGTTAGTTTAGTTTAAGTTAGTTTAGATTGAAGTTAGTTAGTTAGATTTAGTTAGTTAGTTAGTTTAGTTAGTTAGTTAGTGTAGTTATTAAGTTGTTTAGTTAGTTAGTTAGTTAGTTTAGTTTAGGTTAGTTAGTTAGTTGTTAGGTTATTAGTTAGTTCTTAGATTAGTTAGTTGAGTTAGTTAGTTAGTTATAGTTTAGTTAGTTAGAATGTTATAGTTAGTCGTTAGTTATTTATTGTTAGTTAGATAGTTAGTTTAGTTAGTTAGTTATTTAGTTAGTTGGAGAAATTATTATTTAGTTTAGTTATTTAGTTTTATTAGTTATTACTGCTATTTTAATTAAAATTAGATTAGTAGTTATTTAGTTAAGTTAGTTAGGTTAGTTATTAGATTAGATTAGTTATTTTGTATATAGTTAAGTTATTTTTGTTAGTTTAGTTAGTTAGTTAGATTGATTAGTTTATTAGTTAAAAATTTAGTAAGTTTGTTATTGTTAGATTTAGTATCTGTTATAATGACTATTTATATAAAAGAAGGAGTGGAATGAAAATTTCATATGCTTGAAGAGACTGACGGGGGAGTAGAGCAAGAAGTGAGAATGAATCTCCTGAGAGACTAAAACTCTAGACTCGCCCTTTGAATTAGAGATATAATCTGTGTGTAGAACGAGTAACCCCAAATGTGTAACCCTTACTCCTTAAAACTTAAAAGTATAGCAACATCCAACCAGAGTCAGATTTTTTTTTTTTTTTTTTACCACAAAGGGGTTTTACTGGCATTTTTTTTTTTAAATACTTATTTAATTTTGAAATCCATAGTAATTTTAAAAGTAAAAAATCACTAAAACTGGTTTTTACCAGCCTTTTTGACTGCTTTGATACCTAATATAATTAAATTTTAGAATTACTCAAGTTATACTGACCTAAGTATATTAATTATTGTCCAAGCATTGACCAGAGAAATTTTTGGGCATTTCCCCAAAATAGACTTGTACAACAATATTACCACCTAGACTTGAAAGTCAGGAAAAACAAACCAATTGCTTTAGAAATTATATCATGCAAATATTTTTCTTAAATTCCTCTGAATCCGGAAAACAAAGGGCACTCAAATTGAAAATAGTTCATTGATTCCATTTGTATGAAGAATACAATCATACAAGCTGAAAAATATGTTTTAACTTGATTAATCAACTTTCAAAATAAAACTTGGAATTAAATGAAAAGTAACTGCATTAGTTAAACGGACTTGAAAATGGTACAATTTTGCCAGTTGCTTATTTATTTTTATGGTTATATAAATATAAACTCACTAGGGCAATGCTACATGTAACTAACTTCTGCTACATATTCCATTATATATTATATAAAGACACCAAATAAAATATAAAGATTCAGAAAAGGTCCAAGAAAGTATATTTTCAAAATAAAAAGTCAAACACTACTACAACAAAATTTGCTATAATAGGGCACACTTTAAAACTGTTTTGAGCTAGTCTTGTTGAGCAATTATGATGTCTGATCTTAATGTCTATGAAAAAAGAATCGCTTCAAATAAAGGACAGTTAGCTAGCCTACCTCAGTTATTCTAGTAGAAGAAGAATTTGCACGTTGCAATCAGAGGTTTCTCACCTGTCGGTTCTAACAAAGAAATGCAAATTGCATTAACAAATAGGATAACAAGTTACGTAGGTCATTATGTGAAAAGCTTTTAGATTTAGAAAATATATTAATTATTAAATTTGATTTCCTGATAATTATGTTATTAGATGTATATTTTTGGATATTTTGCCATTATTCACGTGCTAAGCTTTTAGAAATAGAAACTATAATGTTTATAAAACTTGGTTCCATGCTAGTTGTGTTTTAGAAGCATATTTTTAAATACTTTGCCATTCTTCATGAATAAATTTTAAAACTGCTTTTAATGTTTGATGGAAGAGATATTGTGCATCATATTATTTAGTCTTTACTGAAAAGATTCATAGTTAGATTGAGAACAAAGAACGATAAATTATATTTATTGCAGGAAAGTCTAAACACAATGACAGAGGGTGACTGTGCAATAACTTCTCACCTTCCACACATTCTTCAAAAAGATGCCTTTCTTGTGTTTCGTTCACTTTGCAAATTGTCAATGAAGCCTCTTCCAGAAGCCGCAGATCCAAAGTAGGTGCTGCAGTGTTTCTTAGATTTAAACTGATATTTTTTTTCATTACTTCTGTTGTTGATTAGTGTATATATATATATATATATATATATATATATATATATATATTCTATTATATATAAATATATATATATGTATATATAGTATATATATTATATAGCGGTATAATATGTGACTATATCTATATATATATATATATATCATAAATTATATATATTATATATAACTATCATATTACTATTATATATATATATTATATATATATATAATATATATATACATTAGTATATATATATATATAAGAGTTAAGAAAGGTTAAGAATGAGAAATAAGGGAATTCTCGCTACTAGAATAACTGAATGCAGGGACTCGGTGCGTTTTGTTAACTAATGAAATTGGATGTGAGCGGGAGTGTGGAAAGAACATTTCGAAAATCTGCACAATATTAACCATAATGAGGCAGGTGTTAGTGATGTGTGTGTGTTTGCATGGTACAAGAAGGAATAGGTATTTTGGGATGAGGTTAATAGTAAGGAGAGGTAATGGGTAGAGTGAGAAAGTTGAAGAATGGTAAATCTGCAGGTATAGATTGAATTACTGGTGAAATGATCAAGAACGGAGGAGAGATGGTGATTGATTGGTTTGGAAGTTGTGTAATAAAGCGTTTATGGAGGGTATAGTTCCAAGGGATTGAAGGGGAGCATCTTAGTTACCCTTGTATAAGGGTAAGGGAGAAAAAGGAACTGTAGAAATTATAGGGAATAAGTTTATTGAGTGTTGTAGGGAAGGTATATCCTGTTGCATATTAGTCGATGGGGCCCGATCGCTTACCGAAGTTCCTGATTTGGTTGAAGAAGCAAAGTGCGGACAAAAAAGTGCGTAAAGGAAGTGGCGATCAAATCTTTACATTAAACAAATGATTGCAGAAAATGAGGGAGAAGAACGAATTGTATGTTGGTTTTTATGAATTTGCAAACAGGGTATGATAGAGTTAATAGGGAAGCCTTTTGGCACGTATTAGTGATATATGGTGTTGGTGGTAGGCTTCTTTTGTGAATTGGAATTCAAAGATGTGATATGACGTAGTGAAGCGTTGTGTAAAGAATAATGGTGTCAATTGGTGATGGTTTGAGGATTAATAGCGGATGTGAGAACAGGGTTGTGTGGGTCTCCTGGTTTATTTTCAATTTGTATATGGATGGGGTTATGAAAGAATTCGAGGTGGGGATTGCAGGCAATCTTGCTTAGAATGATGGAGAATGGAGATGAGTGGAGGGTTGCCCTAACCTATTTATATTGCGGATGAATTTGGGTCTGTGTGGCGCTGAATTCTGAAGTACGAGTTTGAGAGATTGGTAGAGAGATTTTTTCAGGGATATGTAAAAGGAGGGGTTTGAAAGTAAACGTAGATAAGAGTAAGTTTATGCGTTGTGAGTGAGGACAGTCTTCAGTGTGTAATTGTAGTTATGTTAGATGGTTGAAGCACCCGACAAAGTGTTCTTGAGTTTTAATATTTAGGGTATGTGTTGGATGAGAAGGGAACGGATGATTCAGATGTAGTGGTAGGAAAGTTTGTGAATGGCAGGAAGTTGCTGGCTGGTGAAATTAAATCGTTGGGGAATGTAAAGGGACTAAGTCTTGGTGCGCTAGGTTCTTACATGAGGGTATGTTGTTACCTGTGTTATTGTATGGATGAACCCTATGGTCTGGAATAAGAAGTAGATCTAAAGTTCAATGTGTTCAGATGGACAATCTTAGGGTCATGCTAGGTGTGAGAAGAATTAATAAAATGAGGAATGAACTTATAGAAGATTTGTGTGGTGTGAAAGAAAAGGGTAAATGCATGAGAGAATTAAATGAAAGTATGTTGAGATGGTTGGCATGTGGAAAGGATGAATGTAGTCGGTTGGTTAAGCGGATTATAGTGGTGAGTGTGTTTGGGAACCGACCGCTGGGAGACCGAAGAGGAAAGTGGATCGAGTCGGTGAACGGAATGTCTGAAGGAGACGAAATTTGAGTTTTGGCAGAGGCGAGAATCAAGGTGCATATTAGGAGAGAATGGCGGGGTTTTGGTATTGGGGGCATGGTTGTGGCCCCACCTGGGCCAGGGGATTGAACCTTTACATGACGATTTACCATGATGTGAGGGTCGTCGCAGCGTCCAATGAAAGCTCTAGGGTGGATTTTTCTGTCTACGAGTTTTTCACTAATTAATGGTACAGAGGTTAAGGCTTTGCTTTCTTTTCGACATTTGTTCATATTCTCCTACTGCTTTTTCTTTTCCGATGCTTGTAGCGCACCTTACTCCCAGTCTTGGGAAGAAGAGGTAGGTAAAGAAAGAAAGAATATAATATATATATATATATATATATATATTATATATATATAATATATAATATATATATAGTATATTATCTATATATATATATTATATATAATATAATAATTATATATATATAATATATATATAATATATATAATATATTATTATATATATAGTTTGGAAACGTATTTTTTTGTATTTACTACATAGCATAATATTTTGTAGTAATTATCAATCAGTTGACACTAATCACAGTTAATAAGATGTGAAACTTGTGGAGAAGTCTGAAATTACTATTTAAGATAAATGATAAATTGATAATGAAGTAATGAAATTAAATTATTTGATTGCGAAAGGAAATGAATTTGATTTATTTCAGGTCCCATGAATTAAGGTCTAAAATTCTCTCCATGGAGATGCTGCTGTCGATTGTACAGAACGCAGGACCTGTGTTCCGCTCTCATGACACGTTCATCACAGCAATAAAACAATATCTTTGTGTTTCTTTAAGTAAGAATGGGGTGTCACCAGTACCCGAAGTTTTTCACCTGTCTTTGGCGATTTTTGTGGCTCTCCTCTCGAACTTTAAGGCTCATCTTAAAATGCAAATTGAAGTAAGTCAATTTGGTTTGCTTTGTTATTATATTTATCATTAATTAAGATGTGTGTTATTAAAAATTACTCATCACTTTAAGATATGTATATGGATTTCATTCTAATCTAATCTTCACAAAACCTTCAAAGAATATGCTTATTATTCTTTGAAATTTATGTTTTGAATAGATGTTATATATGCCATAAGACAACCTCACCAGTGATTGTTATATTTATTTAAATATTCTTGCTCTATAGTTAAAAGGCAATGTCAAGGAAATTCCATTGGAGAATGGAGACACTTCCTCATTTCAAAAGTCAAAGAAATTTTCATTTGTCTATCCCTGTCTTTATTTAAAAGTTTAAATTGGTTTGAGGAGATTATTTCTTTTAGGTGTGTGATGCTGATGTATAAAGGGCCTCCTTGATTTTGTTGTTTAAAAGTTTTGATCACTTGAAAACACTTCACACTTCATAACTGTTTGTTTTTTTTATATTTAATTTTGAAGTTTTTGTTTTGAAAATCTCTTTTCTTCCATTGTTTCAGGTTTTCTTTAAAGAAATATTTCTGAATATTCTTGAGGCTGGAAGCTCAAGTTTTCAACACAAGTGGATGGTAATCCAGGCCTTGACTCGCATCTGTGCCGACGCTCAGTCTGTCGTTGATATTTATGTCAACTACGATTGTGATCTAAGTGCAGCTAATGTCTTTGAAAGGTGTGTGAAACAGTCGTCAGTATTTTAATTTATTATTTTTAATGTCTCATCCAAAATTAATTTTTTGACTAATCCACATACATTTCTTTCAGGTTGGTGAATGACCTTAGCAAAATAGCTCAAGGAGGTCAACCAGGGGAATATGGTACGACCACCAGTCAAGAGCGCTGCATGAGGATTAAGGGTCTCGAATGTCTTGTGTCAACACTAAAATGCATGGTGGAGTGGTCAAAAGATCTTTATGTCAATCCTAATACTTTGTCCAACCTAAGTAGGGATTATTATTATTATTATTATTATTATTATTATTATTATTATTATTATATGTAAGATTACGTTAGTGGGGGAAGGTATGGGTGGAGAGGAAAGGAGAAGAGAAAGGAAACGGGGAGAATTTGAAGTGAGAAATTAAATAAAGAGGGTTATAAGGAAAAATATGTGAGGGCACTTGCAAGTAAATCAGTTGAATGTGAACAAGATGAAACTGAGCAAATCTGGACGCAAATGAAGGAAGCGTTTGTTAATATTGCAAGAGAAATATGTGGGTGTGCTAAAGTAGAAAGTAAGAATGTTAACAGTGAGTGGTGGAATGAAGAGGTGATGCAAGCGATGGAAAGTAAAAATAAAAGGTAAATGAACTGTTTGAAAGGAGAATGAATGAAGACTTATCTGGGAATAATAAGCTGTTACGGAAGGAAGTGCGAAAGGTTATGAAAGAGAATAAGGGGAATCTTCTTAGAATAACGAATATGGAAGGTGCTTTCGTGAGTGATGATATGGACGTGGGGAGAATGTGGAGGAAGCATTTTGAAAATCTGAATAACATTGGTGAATGTGTTTGGGTTTGATGATGTATGAAGAAGTAGTTTTTTTGGGATTAAGGAGGTAAAATGAGATAGTTATAGAATGGTAAATCAGTAAGTATAGATGGAATTACTTGTGAAATGATCAATAATTGAAACGAGATTGTGATTGACTGGATATGGAGATTTTGTAACAAAGAGTTTATAGAGAGTGTAGTTCCGGAGGTAAGGGTGATAAGGGAAACTGTAGAAACTTCAGGGGAATCAGTTTATTGATTGTCGTAGGGAAGATATATGCTGGTATTTTGATTGAATGATTGACAGACTGATTTTCGAAGAACAATGTGCATTTAGAAGTGGTAGAGGATGTCTAGATTTGAAGAGAGTTGAAGTTACTAATTTGAAATAAGATTTTAGAGCAGTAGTTTGCACTTTCTACCGTAGGGAGGGATTTGCGTTCCATAGTGTAGTGCTCCCATATTTTACAACGTTTATACCCGAGTGAATTTAGGTTCTCAAAGTATTAGTTGTGTATTCAAGATAATAGGAATTTTTATTGGTATACTACATCTCTTTTGTTATCATCCTGATCACGGGAGCTAAAATATGAGACCACTCGCTTCGGTTTATATTAGTTTCTTACGTTTACTTTTTTCTTTCTCACTCTATATGTTCTTTGAGAATATTTTATTTATTGTTTCTCTTTGAAAAAATTAGTAAAAGTAGATGATTTTTTATATAAAAAAACTATCTTGTTTTCCTTATCAAGTAAATTTTTATATATTAGAGTGTTAATTTAAGTTTTTTAAAACGTTTTCTATTTTAAATTGAAGGTGATTAATATTAATTAGTTGTTTAGTTATTCTTATCACCTCTGTTAAATAGTTCCCTCATACAAGTAATTTTATAAGCTTCATGGATTAGCTTTAATAATTGATAATTTGTTATACCTTACAAGTAAAGTGGATTCGTAATTTGTGTACATACCTTTGTCTTTTTAACATTTACCTTTGTTTCGACTACACCATTTTTAATAACAAAGTAGAATTATCATCATCTTTGTAGGGAGTTCAGTGTAGAAAGTCGTTTCGGTCGTTCTGTGAAATCTTGTAAATGATTTGCCCAATCAAACATGACAAATGTGTCAATAACGTAGCTTAATTCGGATTAAATGTGTTATTTTCATTTATTTCATTTTCAATGAGATGTATAGAAAACGGCAAAATGTTAAAATCACTGCCATATTATATTCATTTATAGAATATTTGCATAGGAGCAGAATAGAAGCCTTTTATTGTAGCTTCAAAATAATTGTATGATGATCAAATTAAAATTAATTTATTATTTTATTATTTCTCGAAAGGTCAAGAGAAGAAGAAAGACTCTGACGAAAACGACGTGAGTGGAAAGTCTAGCGATGGAACTCGAACCCCTTTGCCTAGGAGTGGATCTCATAATTCCTTAAATTCTTCAATAGGTGCTCCAGCAGGAGCCGTTGGAAATGACAATCCAGAACAATTTCAGTCGCTTAAGCACCAAAAAGAAATTTGGGAACAGGGAATTGAAATGTTAGTTAATCCCCATAAATTTATTTCATTCGCCTTTTCTTAAGTGAAAGTATTTGTTATAATGTTAATTATTATTTGATTTTTTTGCAGATCACCATTTTGTTAGTTCTGGTTGTGTGTCATGCTTTTTCTGGTGATTTTACCACCGTAAATAATATATTTATATTTATTCTTGAAACAGGTTTAATCGCAAACCGAAGCGTGGGTTGTCATTCCTTCAGTCACAAGGCTTGTTGGGAACGAGTGCTTGGGACATCGCCAAATTCTTTCATGAAGATGAACGCCTCGACAAAACTCAGATTGGGGATTTTTTGGGTGAACCCGATTCCTTCAACAAGGAGGTAATTATTTAGTTTAAAATTTATATTAATTTAAAGGTAGGAAAGAGAATGTCCTTTTTTTATTGGGTTAAATCAATCTACATTGTTGCGCTTACTTAACTCAATTTGACCAATCATTTCTTTTTATGACAAATTTGGTGATCAAGAAAGAAAAGTTTAGTATGAAAGACTGTGTCACTTGAGAGTAGAGTATTTTAAAAATTATGATTAGTACAAATAATTTGTAAAGCTGTAAACAAAAAATTTAGCTTTGGATAAATAATTTTATTTTATTTTCATACAACGCAGAGGGCGTTTTTAGGTCTAGAGAGAAAGCAACGGGGAGAACTTCAAATTTAGATGGGTAGATACCCGAGGCTTGAAATAGACATATTGAAAGAAGAGCTAAATAAATATATTAAAGTAGATTGATTTTTTAAAATGTAAATTGGCGAGGGGGGGAAGTGCGTAAAGAACATGAAAAAATAACTGATAAGCTAACCCTTCTTAGTGTGTATGCAGATATTTTCGGTTTACAGAGATGCCAATAGTAATAGTTGTGATTATAACAATTGCAACACCTTTTGGTTAAGAATAATTTTCCAAGAAATATAAATATTAATCTGAATTCTTATCATAAGATTGTAATATTTGAATAATATATATATATATATATGATAATATTATATATATATATATATATATATATATATATATATATTATATATTAATAATATATATAATATATATATTATATTTATATAATATATATATATATATATATATAATACTAGATATATAATATTATATATATAAGACGCTGTAAATGAAAAGGAGAGGGTAAATGAACAGTTTGGTAAGGAGGATGAATGAGGAACATTACAAGATAGGAAGCTCTTCTGACAGAACGCGAAAGGATAAGGAGAGAATTAAGGCGGATCTCTTAGATAATGAATAGGGATGGTGCTTTTGTAAAAGATGGACGAAATGGATGTGAGGGGGAGGTATGGAAAAGAACAACTTCGGAAAATCTGCACAATATAACCAGTAATGATGAGGTGTATTGAATGTGTGTGGGTTTCGATGGTACAAGAAGGAATAGGTATTTTGGGATGAGGTTATTTAGTAAAGGAGGAGTAATGTGTAGAGTGAGGAAAGTTGAAGAATGGCTAAATCTGACAGGTATAGATGGACAATTACTAGGTTGGAATTATGATCAAGAGCGGAGGCGCAGATGGTGATTTGATTGATTTGGAAGTTGTGTAATAAAGCGTTTATGGTAGGGTTATAGTTCCAAGGGATTGGAGGAGAGCGGTAATAGTACCCTGTATAAGGGTAAGGGAGAAAAGGGAACTGTAGAAATTAAAGGGGATAAGTTTATTGAGTGTTGTTAGGAAGATAATGCTGGCATTTTGTTCGAAAGAGTGCGTCGAGTGACTTGGAAGGACTGATTGGTGAAGAACCAAGTGCGCGTTTAGGATGGTAGAGGATGTGTGGATCAAATCTTTACATGTAAAAACAAAGTGATTGAGAAAATTGAGGGAGAAGAAGAATTAAATTATAATAGGTTTTATGGATTTGCACAGGCGTTATGATAGAGTTAATAGGGATAGCTTTATGGCAGGTAAGTGATATATATAGTGTTGGTGGTGGCCTTCTGAATGGAATCAAAAGTATGGATGACGATATGTGAAGCGTGTGTAAGAATAAATTTGGATTCAATGGTGATTGGTTTTATGATTAAGAGTGAAGAAAGGGTGTGTTATGTCTCCTTGGGTTATTCAATTTGTATATATTGATTGGGGGTTATGAAAGAATTCGAGGTGGGGAATGGCAGGAAATGGTGTTAGAATGATGGGGTATGTGGAGAATGGAGATGAGTTGGAGGGTGCCCTACCTATTATATTGCGGATGATTGGTCTGTGTGGAATGATCTGAGAGAGTTTGAGGAGGATTGGTAGAGAGATTTGACAGGGTATGTTAAAAGGAGGGGTTTGAAAGTAACTAGATAAGAGTAAGGTTGGTTGTGAGTGAGGAAGTCCTCAGTGTGTAGTTATGTTAGATGTGAGGCAGGTGGAGGGGGGGGGGGGGGCCAAAAGTGTCTGAAGTTTAAATATTTAGTGCATGTGTTGGCATGAGAAGGGAACGGATGATGCAGAGTGTAGTAGGAAAGTTGTGAATGCAGGGAAAAACGTTGCTGGTGCAATTAAAATCGTGGTGAATGTAAGGACTAAGTTCTTTAGTGCGCTAGGGTCTTACATGGCGGTATGTTGTTACCTGTGTTATTGTATGTTAGTGAGACTATGTCTGGAAT
>JABUQX010006912.1:0-5000 GCA_015478945.1 Trachelipus rathkii
TTCCAATCTTTACTGGCAGATACTTTTTCATTACAGTCCTTCCATAAATGATACATGGAACCACATAAATAACACTTCATAACCAAACCTATTCCTCCTGTTCATACTCACTCTACTGTCTACCTTATGTCGATCAATTACACACCATCCAACCCTTTTCTCATCTGTCCTGTCTTCCATTCGTATATACCGTTTTCCCCTTCCCTTTTTTCCTCATAATTCACCGGGATGCTAAAGTAATCTACCACCTCCACACGCTTGTACGTCACACATTCATCATCTGTCCACTTAACATTACCTTTCAATATATTTTGAAAATTCTCGGACTTTATATCCAAATGATCCTTTTGATTCTTACATATAAACACTGCAATTAGTTTACATTAAATCTTATCTTTTATTTTTATATTCAACCTTAAAATTCTACCACTGTTCTCTCCCTGAATTCTGATTTATCAAATACTCACCACTTCTCTTATCCTTCTTATCATTAATGTCTTACCAAACTTCCCCTTCGCAAAAAGGTGACATGCTCCATTTCCCAAATAACTCTGAATATCAATTCTACTTTACCACAGTAAGCTAATAAACATTCGCTCCTTATTCCAGCTATGATGACACACTTGCAAATGTTCATCAGTTTATATTTGTTCCATGCAATTTTACACTTTTCTCTATCATTCATTCTTTTAATAAGTAACTCTTCCTCATAGTCTGACTCACCTTCTTTCTCTTAATATAAAAATATTCACAAATCCTGTCATACCTATCCCTTTGTTTTTCCTTTGCATACTTTTCATCCAACTTCACAAGTATAGCATTCATACCTTCTTCTTTACCTAACTCTTTCCATTCTAAGTTGTACACACACTCAAATGCTTATTCTCCCAGACTCAGCAATAACTCACCCGCAGGTTTATTATTAATTGAGAGAATTAGTTCTAAAAGAGTTTCTTAATGTATAATATCTCATACTAAGTTGTTTTGATTCATTTGCGAAATTGTTGTTTTCATATTGTGATTATAAATTATTTACAAAATTATTTATTTATTTATTCATTTACCTAATGTATATAGAGTGGTTTCATTGTAGTATGAAGATTTTTCCTAATTATAGATTTATTCAATTATTGAGTTTTCTTTATCAAAGTTTTATTATTTGTTTAAAATTATCTGTGAAAGTTTTCAACAACTCTCACCCAGTCCTTCCCCATCTGAATCCTTGGGCTGTAAAAGCCTACCTCTCCCTTTAAAGTTTGAATATCATATTTACACATAAAGATAACTTTAGAATTAGAAAACAATTCGTAAGACATTTATTTCATCGAAGAGATCTACTAGAAGGATTTGCAACCTGAAGAACAATCTAACTATAATAAATGTTAATAACAATTAAAAACTCATAATAAAAATAATAAGAACATAAGAAAATACAAGTACAAACATTTATAGATTTTCCCCTCGCCGGGAAACTCCTGACAAACCAAATCCTCGTTTGTTTCTGACCTTTAATACCCCTCATCCACCCAAGAAGGGTGATTATATTATCGGGTTCCACATAGTCACGTGTTCGCTACGTTTACGCCTCGATCCAGACGTTGCTTTTTCAATATGTCATACTTGATTGGTCATCTCTTTCTCCGAAATATTCTGTAGGGTGACAGGATGTACTAATATGCCTTCATCTGTCGGAAAATTTTATGTCACACTCCATGTGTAAATATCCCCTAATTTTTGTTTAAGATTATCTGTGGAGGACCCACTAGTCCTCTTTCAATTGTCCGTCTTACTGTTTGGAATTAGGAGGCTTTGGAGTTCTATGTACCATACATTATAATTTGGATACATGGAGAGATGCTAATATTCACCTGCTCAATGGAAAAATATTCAGATCAATCAATATATTCATCTTAGGTTTGTTGCCAATAATTACAGCTGCCCCCGCGCCTTTCCTCGTGTTAATTTTTCCCGCCAAACAACCCGTCCATCCTAAACAGAACTCTTCTCTCCTAAATTTCCATTGAAACTCAGGCCATGTACTGCAACCTTGTCTGCCTGCTATTGCCTCACATCCTACCATAACTTCTCAAAAGAGTGTACAAAAGCTAGCCCTTGATTTCAATCTCTTCGTCCAAAAAGCTATCAACAAGCTTATCCCGAGTACTAACTTCACAAACTTAGCAAAAACTAAGCTGGTTCATTCAATACATTTAAATTCGGAAAATCCATTTTCCTGCCAAGTACACACTTGTTTCCATACTCACTCAATACTTATTATGTCAATGAGGATTGGTCTTTGTTCCCTTTAATTCGCCTCCCACTATTACTCAAATCCTGGAAAAGATTGTTTCTATTAACACACACAATAAGAATAGTCGCAGTTAAAGATATTCGTTTAAAGTATAGAGCATCGAATTATATACAAGAAACACAGTACCCCAGACTGTAATGCAACTTCTAGAAGAGTACCTTTTGTTCGCTGATATAGTCTACTTCGGTAGATCTAAAGCTAATGGTTCAAAAGATTTGTACTCTATATACATCCCAGCTAATTGTTCACACCTCACCTAACTCAACCATGCTAATGTCTACAAGATAGTTCTATGCTCTTCTGAATTTTCCTTTAATTCTCTTCTTTCCCGAATTTCCTTTTATCTATGCACTCTCTTAATAGTTTCTATATCCCTAGAAGACTGAATTGGACTAACAGCTCCTAATGGGCTTGTTATTGTGTACTGACCCATTTATCTCTTTCTAATGCTTTCCTGCAGCTTCGCGAGAAAGGTGAATGGGATAATACTGTTCAACGTAAACGTCGCAAACGCTCTTTAACGTTTTGGGTCTTGTTAATAAGGCATGATTAGAAGACCTAGAGGTTCCCATTCGTCCATCGATACTGCCCATTTTCTCGCAGAATCAACCCGCATGATGAGGTGATTCTTGAAAAGTATTTCTCTCAGTTATCAGATCTTGCCATCCATCGAGATCCATATGGAATCGATTGAATCCCACCATCATTCTCAAAAGACAATACCCTTTCTGGTGACACCATCCTTCCATTTCCATGGAAACACTATTCCTCCTACATTTCTTGGATTCTTGCTTTGCCAAGCGGATACTGATCCTGCTCTCATTATAATAGAGGCATTAAATGATGCTCTCTATTAACCACCAAAACCCACATAACAAGTTGGAACTTGGTTGTTAATTCAACTTATGCTCTGCATTCTTGGTGAAGCTGTCTTCTACTCAATTCCAGAAACTCCTTCCCAAGTAGTTGTCTACAACATAAATCTCTGGTGTATGACTATTCTTTACCACCTGGATTTTGTTCCCCCTCCTCGCCGAGACCCCACGTCTCAACCTTCCCTCTCATTCTCTTCATCTGAATCTACCCCTAGTCACATAGAGACAATTGTCTCTTAAAAGACCATTCCATCATAAGATATTCATGTAACTCTATCATTTGACTACTTTCCTTCATATGGAACTTCGTTTCCATTACTCTAATTTCGAAGAATTCTTGTCAAGCTAATTAACATATGGTAACAGTAACCAAGTGTATATATGTTGCAGGAAACTTCGACCTTATGTCCTTCTGTGATTTCTTTCAACCATCACGAGTATTAAATCGCCATTACTCTATAGAATTTAAGAGGTGACAATGTATTAGGTGGATGGTGGCATGTGTAATTCTCTCACAAATCTGTCCTCCTATTCCCGCAGTCCTTCACCTATAAGAAAAGTGCATGCAGTGCAGCAGTTCATCGCCCAAGCAATTGACTTTCCAATTCACTTGTCCACCGATCCTTACTATATATTTTCATATATCCTACTTGGCTCCATACTAGTTGAATTTACTTAATGGTCGATCTAGCTGATTTTAAAACAGCTCCCTAACTCGGTTGTTATAACTAGATGACTTAGTGGCGACTCTGTCACTCGTTCTAAGTCCACGATCTATTAATAAGATCCCTAATCACTTTCCTTGGGATTGCCTTTAACAACAGGACTTCTCCCTACATTTCGAACGTTTAGATACCACACGATTCTTCTTGTTATTTGATCTTTTTTTGCTCCCATTTCTCGTATGGATTCGTTTACCTGGTCTTTCCGTTTTGATTATTTAATTCGGCATTGTGATCTTTACCCAATAGTCTTTTAAATGAGCTTGTACCAAGCCCAATGCAATTAATTCTTAACTTCAGCTTTGTAAATAATTCGCGTGGTCGGGACTTGCCTGCTGAAATGTGTGATACAGCTTATCATCTCTTTCTTCCGTCATCTTACGCTCCTCGTCTTGATTGACACCGAGATTGTAGTTCTGAATGTAGTCTTTTCATCTGTGCTATGCCGTGAAGCTTGCATTTTCCGCAATCTTCCTCAGTGAAGCTGTCGGGCAACTCCCTTGTTGTTGCTTCAATGAGGTGCGCACAAGCCAACTCGAAGTTAGAAAAGAAACTCTATCAGGCATACAAAAGGACGTCCTACCTCCAAATCTGTTTATTTTTTAAGGCACTCAGAGGATCTCGGCGAATTAATTCGTCAAATTGCGTAAAATATTTTTCGAACTTACATATTTCGACTTTGTTAACTTCAATATCTCCGCCTTCGCTTTAGTTGTGGATAAATTACACATGAAAATATCTCGTTCCGCCTCCATATTAACTCTCCTCTACTTATCCACAGTTCCTCTCGTTACGGCCTGAATCATAACTGATACGATCTCCGCTCCTGCATTGCTTGTAGCCGGATTGCGTTAGGTTATATGCTTGCTAGCTCTACTTAGATGTTCATTCTCGTCTACATACTGAAGCCTTTCAAAAACTGAGAACGACACAGCACTACCTAGATTCTTTTCAATCATGAGCAGGGGAAGATCATACTCTTACATACCGTTCTTTTTTACACTTGCAGAGTATCAAATCGCATGGCTAAATTTAGCATAGACTGGTGCCTTGGTCGCAGACATTATTTCGTATCATCATCTCCGTCATATC
>JABUQX010006912.1:10000-22500 GCA_015478945.1 Trachelipus rathkii
TTGATAAGATTATAGATCTTAAAGTACATGTGCTCAGATGGACAATCCTTAGGAACGTGTTAGTCGTGGAATTGATAAATATGAGAAATGAACTATTAGAGAGTTGGTGTGTGTAAAGAAAGGGGTAAGTAAGAGAATAAAATGTAATTACATTGAGATGGATTGTTCTAGAAAAGGTGTATGATAGTCGGTTGGTTAGCGGAATGTATGGTGGTGAGTGTGCTGGGAAATTGACCGGCTGGGAGACCGAAGAAAAGTGGATTGAGTCAGTAAAGGAATGCTGGAAGAGAGAAATGTGAGTTTGGAAGAGACGAAGAAGAAAGGTTCATAATAAGAAAGACCGGGGTTTTGTGAGGGGTAAAAATGTGGCCCGGCATAAGCCTGATGAAAAAGTTATTGCATTGTGGTATAGGTGGAGTGGTACATGGTTGGATTAAAGAGTGGTTGTGGAATAGAAAACAGTGTGTACAACTAAATGGCAATGTCATCATGGAAATAGTGAAGAGTGGTGTCCACAGGGTTCAGTGCTGGGGTAACTATTGTTCCCCTCATATACCTAATATAAAATGAATTTAGACGCAAGGGCTTAAAATGTAATGGTTTCTAAGTTTGCAGATGATAACCAAGGTGGCTAACTTCAGTAAGGGATAGTGAAAGGCATGTATAAATATTCAAAATGATCTTGATAAACTTTTTGGGTGGGCAGATAAGTGGCAAATGAATTAAGTTTCTTCGTCTAGGTTCCTCAAATAAAAGGTTTAACTACGATGTGAATGGGAATTGGCTTGAGTCTGTGGATCAAAAAGAGATTTGGTGTGATTTTAAGCAGCAATTTGAAAAGTAGCTAAATCAGTGTTTTGGAGCAAGAAAGAAGCTAATAAGATGCTGGCATAATAAATCGTAATGATGTTTACAAGAGCAAGGAGTTATAAGAAAACTTTATAATAGCTATGTTAGGCCAGTAATTAGAGTATTGTACACAAGTTTTGGATCCTTTATTTAAGACTTAGAAATGCTAGAGAGAGCGCAATGTAGAGACACAAAATGAATTCTGGGTTTGAGGGTAGAGCTATGAGGAGAGGGCTGAAGGAGTTAGGAAATGTTTTTTGTAGAAAGGCAATTTCTCAGAGGGGATATGATACAAATCTTAAAATATTACATCTATTTATAATAAAGAGACGCAATAAATTCTTCTTAGTAAGTGCACGGACGGGAGGACCAGGGCCGGGGATAGTAAGAAATTATAGAAGAAAGCATGCCATCTTGAATGTAAAGAAAGCATTCATTCAGCAACAGGGTTGTTAAATTTTGGAATTGTTTGCACAGGAGGTTGTTGAGTATGACTCGAGTGCAACATTTAATAAAGGATTGGATAGGTATATGGATGGTTTGTGTGTCATATAGTATATTTTAATTAAGCCAAATTAGCGGGTTTTTAGTTACAGTAGTTATTAAGGTTAAACTTCATGTTACTATAAAGTTATTAAAGCTTGTAGTGTGGTTGGCGTGTACTTTAGGCTATAGTTTTTTTTCTTTTTTATATGTTCTAGTACTTTGTGTTATACTATGTAAGTTAGATTTCATTGACATGGTTGCACCTTAGGCGCAATGCTCCTTAAGTCGGAATTTGCAATTGAGCATCCTGTTTTAGACGCGTTGTGTTACTAAAATGGCAGAGTTCTATGTCTCGAACAGAACTTGCATATACTCACCTAGGATGCACTATGATGGTGCAACTTAGCAATGACAACATGTGCTGTTCATGTGTGAGTCTAAGAGAGCATCATCTGTAATCGGAGTTTAGAGCTCGGGACTATGTCTAATATAGATAGACGCCTATCTGAGTAGCTAATATCTTACACTAAGAGTCCACTTTTGAGTATTACATAATAGTTTGTAATAGTATATTAGACCGAGACTGACTAAGTCTTAAAGTTCTGTAATGCGGCAATCAAGTGACACACTAGACTCTAAAGTGTGATTTTTTACATGACTGTAATAGATGTGTCTAACTAAGCAGGTAAAAAGGGTACGGTAACGCTGTGCTTTATATATTTCGACTTGCGATCATATTTCTGTTCACTACATCACTTTATATATACCTGCTCCCTGCTAAGGTATATCGTAAAATCTGTGTAGGCATACTGAGGCACTATTACCCACACATGATGATGCCATACTGGGAGAGGGCAAAGCGAGTCCTCGCGCGATAATGATCGACGATAATATCAATTCACTAATTCAATCCTTAATAACTATGTACAACTCCGAGTCATATCATCAACATCCTGTGCGAAACAATTTCCAAATATTATAGCAATACATAAATATACAAATGCACGAAAACTCGAATATAAGACTAAATTTGCTTTTGAATGTTGTTTTTAAATTGCAATATGCTGTCATATCACATTCAATGATGTGCATAGCTGATCAATTTTTAATTATATGGCCTCTAGTTATATTCTTTGGAGTCGGGGCATGTTATCGAAATCCCGGCAAATGCCTGGATCTTAACACTGCCGCATCGTGCTACTCATGATAAACTATGCCTGACGCACACGAGGGCATTTAGGTCGCCAGCGTACTATCCATTCTATATTATATAAAATAGATGTAAATATAATTTATTGAATGATTTATGTATATATAAAATCTATATCCCTCACCTCACTACTATCACTCACTACACCTCTCATGGATATAAGGTCTTAGTATTGCATTTCTCTCTCCTTTATACTCTAGAACCAGGTAAAGAAGAAGACATGTGCCGTGAGAACTGCTCGATATCAGACCAAACATCCGACCATCATACCGAACTAGCTTAACGCTAGAAGAAACGTGACCTATAAGCAACTCGCAAGAGCCACACTCTCACCCTCATGTACTCGCTCTTAACCTCCATTCATCTGCGCTCTCCATTACTCTAAGTGCGTAGACCCGTCCTCTAGCAATAAGATTCTCTCACTCCACTAAGATTACTTACAACACTAGTGAGCAAGACCCAACACTACATGTTTGGTAAGACATCTCACATTACATTCTATCAGTACGGCCATCCCACATATGGCCATGCCCCTACTAACCATAACCCGCTCTCTTAAAATTATAGGCCTCATTTCCTTGACTCTTGTAAACACATCATTATACGTATTTATCTACACTGCGATTCCTTGTCTCTCTCTTCTGCTAGCAATTAACACATTCCTTTCTTACAGACTATTCTTTTACTGCTCAATCCATTTTAGTTCTCTACTTCTCCCTATCCGTCTGTCCGATCTCCACACACACCATAGACTAACGCTCTAATCATTTCGATAAATAGAGCCTATAGCTCAATTCACATGCATAAGCTCATCATTCATAAAGCATATCGTACTCAATAACCTCTCTTAATGATCCAATCACTCACACGCATATTCTCCATCTCTCTCACGATATCTCGAGTGTCTTATGTCTAATCTTATCTACTCTGAACACTAGAACGAACAGAACTTACACTCCTAATTACGCCTAGTCCACATTATCTGTCATCAATCTTTCTCAACAAACCTAACACAGACGCCCCTATTATCTCAGATATGCTTATCTCATATGTCACTTCTACACATACATCTATACAACGCCTTCATATCATCTATCATCTATTCTGCACACAACATAGCATCCATAGAAGTGAGCTCCCAACTCACCACTTATTCCATTCAGCTAATAATTTCACTACTATTCATCTAAAGAGCGTGGAGGCACAGCTTCAGTACACATACCATATAACAGCAATTAGGCCGCTAGATGCAGCTCAAGACTTATCCGGTCTATAGGATCTATTTAATCATGAGAATTAAGGTGACATCACAGACGCACCTTACAATACTGTCCATCATACCAACCATGTCACCCTCTGACTCCACACTCTTGTATCAACCGTGGGGTATATATCTATCTCTCCATTCTCTCACACACATATATTATTATCCCATGATGTTTAAAGATCTATTAGAACTTAAGAGTAACTATGTTCTGATAGGACACTGTTTTCTATGTTGACTACACATCCAATCTATTTTATGAGGTCCAACTGCAGAGATGTCTCTCCATCATCCATCCAATCCCTTAATTCTCATTTCCCTACACAAACTAACCTTTAAATACGCCTCACCTTTATTAACACATCCTGTTCAAATTCCAACCATTAATCCATAATTCTACGGAGAAGATTCGAGCTTAATTCTACTAACGAGGGAGTGCGATGGCGTCCATAAGCAGTGCACCCTCCATCTCTCTTCCTATATACCTCCATCACCTCTATCCGCATACCCACATCTCCCAGCTCGCAGCATATCTTTTTAGTTTCTTTTCTCAATTCATTCCATTTCATGCCATCATTATAACCAATTCAAATACAAATAAAAAGGTCATAGAGGTCGCTATATCTTGTACGATATGAAGAAATGACACACACATGCACACCCAGATAATGGTATATACCGGCTATGTGCTCCTTCTGATGAATAGGCATGCCAGACCAACATGCAGTTATCAGTGACACACAGGATTGCGTGTGATTTTAATCATATCACTGCACAGTAGTTGGTACATATTGGTACAACTTTCTCACACACTACACAATAATTACATTATATTACCACTCAATGGACCAACACTAAGGTATTTGGTCTTGAAGGCTTTTTGATTACTTGATAACTCTTAATATTACAAATTGGATATTAATAAACTGATTCCATTTGTTCACAAAACCTCTTAAAGTATTTCAGATCAACTATTAAACACTTAATAATAATAATCATAATAATAATCCTAATAATCCAATATAACATAATATAATAATAATAATACACTAATATCAATGCAATTATATTAAACATTTATGTTCTCTTACATTATATGTTTCTAATTTGAATTATAATTCAAAAATAGAGCAAATCACACATTTACATGCAACATAGTTTAAGTTGATTCTATTTCTTCTGGTTCTCCATTTGCATTTTCCAGATTTATTCTTTCCATGTTTGCAAGCTCTCCTTCTCTATCAAACTTCAACATTCAACATTTGGTTCCCGTCTATTTCTGCACTTTACTTGATTAGTCGTATATGGTTTATATTCTTCATATTGTTTATAATGTCTATCTCACTAATATCATTAAAGTTTCTCCGTTTCGGTATTTGTTTCATTTGTTGGGATAGACGGATCTGATTATTAAATAAGTAAGATGTTATGTAGAGATTTCATGCTCTAGCGCACACTCACTCATACTTACTCATCACCAGATTATTATCAATCAACGCCAAGTGTATACCAAGCAGACCATTCTCATCTTGAAACGCACTGCAATATGTTTAAAAAAAAATATCCCAGCAATAGTAAGTTCGAAATTGCAGAGTGATTCTTTGGAGCATGAGGTACTTCGGATTTTTTTTCTTTTGTTTCTTCACGTCTAAGATCCGCTCGACCACATCACGGGCTGGGCCTTTCTCGAGAAGGATTGGGTGCGGAAAAGCTAAAACATTGAAAACCACCATATCCACCAGTTCCCTATTAGCAAATGTCTCTCAGGTAGCAAGGCATGACGTTCGGCGCGAGTTTAAAGAGACGCGAAGAATTATTATACCGTTTGAACAAGATTTGAACGCAGGAAGTTCAATCAAGAACAGAAGTAGCTGGAAATGACAAGTATAGTGCACCACATAACGAATAAGTCATGGGAGTTCGCATATACTACACGGCAGAATTATACCGCTTTGGCGTAGTACCAAGGCACGCTCGCCCTCACCATCTATTTTCATTTCTTGGGGGCTCTCGCGAGGTAGGACTCTATCGAGGTGACGACGCACAGCGCCGCTGAGTTTGAATGCCTTGTAAACGAGGGTCACACTCCTCACTCTATGCATCTGCGTGCCGTTATACCGTCTATTTCAGAAAAGGATACCGACGCTCCGCTTCTTATTAACTAAGTCTACGTACGCAAGATATGAGGGTCAAGGAGCAAGATTTGAAAGTAGGTGGACCTATGTTACTTTAGTCTTCTATAAGCTTTAGACCTCCAACGCTATCAATAGAAGGGTGGAGCCGGAGATACAATATCGTTGATGTACAAGTACTTTCTCAATACACAGGGTCGTAGTAGGCACTATAATACTACCACTAGGCAAGTAGACTTCGCATGTTGCAGAGCAGTTAAAATTAAATTTCCCGCAACCTGAAGCAGAACGTCCCACAGCTTTTCTTCAGAGCGTCACCTTAGATTACCATCACGAAATTATGCAAGTGTTTCCACCAAATTCATATTCTTTTGATATTATGACATTAAAAGACCAATACATGTTTATTGTTATTGGCACCACGTAAGACCGACGTTAGACTTTGTAACCGAAGTGATAACTAGAGAAAGGTCGGAGGTGTTTTTTGAGAGGTACGATATACGAATAAGAGAAGTCTCGAGTTTTTACTTAAAGAGATTGAATATTTTGAACGATGCGGGCTGCCATCCAGCCGGCGAATCCCCAATTCCACGATCCGGCCTAAGAATAGATCCTACGGAAAGCTGAACGCACGAGGAGCATAATATTTATCAGATAAGATATATAGAGGGAGCAGATTTGAATGAATTGAAGCGCAACCTTGGAGAGTTTTGAGTCCGCTTATCGGCAATAAGTACTAATACTATATTTAAAAAACCAATCTTTTTATTATTCGCGATGACGTCGTTCAAATGAAACTGTATCGATAATTGTTCATCGAGAAAACTCTATTTCTCTAATATCTTTAGTAAAATTACAGAGATATACTCAGCATATACTCTTAACATATTAAATATAAAATGAAGATGATATTGAAGGTTTGAGTCAAATACTCAGTAGATAGCAAATGAAGCGATGTTTGATCCGGCCAGCACTTTACGAAGGTCATCATGAGATGTCCGCAAATTTTTTTGTTTAACTATTTTCACTCAAAGAAATAATGCTATGTGATCTTGTTTTTCAGCTATTATTTATTTACCAATTCATACAATATTATTAAGTATTTAATTAAATACTAGAATTAAAAAAACAAATATAAAACTTTTCCAGATTTCTGAAAAAAAAAAGAAAAAATCTTTGGGAGGGTGAATGTTTTGATTCTACCATGCAAAATCTTTTGGTATAAAAATAGTTAGAAAAAGCGAGTGTGAGAAAGGAAGAGGCAATTTGGAATTTAATATAATAGATTTATTAAATTTTATTTTTTAAGAAACTTTTTGAAAAATACTCGAGAAATAACCTCACAAAATGTATGAAACAAATGAGATTTCATTTGTAAAATTATTGAAACTTTCACTTTTTAAATGTAAGTGTGGCTCAAATATATTATTATATTCCATTCCAAATTAGAAACAATTAGGATTAGTTATGAAGAAGGAGGAGGAAGGAGGAGGAGGAGGAGGAGGAAGGAGGAGAGGAGGAGGAGGAGGAGGAGGAGAAAAAGATAAGAGAAGAAGAAGAAGAAGAAGAAGAAGAAGAAGAAGAAGAAGAAGAAGAAGAAGAAGAAGAAGAAGAAGAAGAAGAAGAAGAAGAAGAAGAAGAAGAAGAAGAAAAGAAAAAGAAAAAGAAAAAGAAAAAGAAAAAGAAAAAGAAAAAGAAAAAGAAAAAGAAAGAAGAAGAAGAAGAAGAAGAAGAAGAAGAACTACAGAACCGACTAGCAAAACTTTACAGTCCCACTCAAGTCTAGTTCTGTTTAAGTATTTTTGTTTATTTAATTTGTTGGATGTGTCTACTGTTATTAAAAAAAAAACTATGTATTTTTGAAATAAGAAGAAGAAGAAGAAGAAGAAAAAAAACTTTCACTTTTTAAATGTAAGTGTAGCTCAAATATATTATTATATTCCATTCTAAATTAGAAATAATTAGGATTAGTTATGAAGAAGGAGAAGAAGGAGGAGGAGGGGAAGAAAGAAGAAGAAGAAGTAAGAAGAGTAAGACACAAAAGCGAAGAAGAAGAAGAAGAAGAAGAAGAACTACAGAACACCGACTAGCAAAGACTTTACAGTCCACTCAAGGCTAGTCTGTTTAGTATTTTTGTTTATTTAATTTGTTTGATGTGTCTACTGTTATTAAAAAAAAACCTGTTATGTATTTTTGAAAGAAGAAGAAGAAGAAGAAGAAGAAGAAGAAGAAGAAGAAGAAGAAGAAGAAGAAGAAGAAGAAGAAGAAGAAGAAGAAGAAAAAGAAAAAGAAAAAGAAAAAGAAAAAGAAAAAGAAAAAGAAAAAGAAAAAGAAGAAGAAGAAGAAGAAGAAGAAGAAGAAGAAGAGAAGAAGAAGAAAGAAAAGAAAGAAGAAGACGAAGAAGAAGAAGAAGAAGAAGAAGAAGAAGAAGAAGAAGAAGAAAAGAAGAAGAAGAAGAAGAAGAAGAAGAAGAAGAAGAAGAAGAAGAAGAAGAAGAAGAAGAAGAAGAAGAAGAAGAAGAAGAAGAAGAAGAAGAAGAAGAAGATTTCCTTTTTTTAATTAATAGATTCATTTTATAATCTACCCAATATTTTATATTCTTAATATTTTTCAGTTATCAAAATCCTCATTTTCTCTTCAATCAAATATTCATATTTTAATTCAATTTTTAAATAAATTTTCTACATATAATGTTCATATTTTATACAGAAATTTGCTGAATAAATTTATTCCTTGTCAACACAACCCTTAAAAGAATTATTTTATTTTATTTTGTTTTTAAACATTTGCAACTACTCACAGGCAAAGCCCTATATGAGGAGGGGTTACTTGGCTCATAATACTAATGGCAAAAATATTTTAAGGTTAATATTATCTGCGTGTTTTCGTATCACAATGAAACTAAGTTACACATTTGGTCACAATGTTACTTTCCCAGACTCACAGATCTAATATGCAGAACCTATTTTCTCAATAGCATATTCTCACAAAGTTTTCAGCATTTTTTTTTACACAATTCCCTCTTCACCAACCACTCTTTTGATTTTAATATTCACTACAACAGTTTTCATATCTTCCATAGAGTGGATGTTAATAGGTTGGTTAATCATCTCTAAATTATTCTGCAACATATTCCTTCCATCTCTCAACAACATATTCCTTCCATCTCTCAATAACCTCTTCTTTTTTCATTACCACTGTTCCATTCTTTATCTTTATAACTTCCCACATTAATACATTCTTCCATTATATCAAAAATCTTTCATAAATTCTTTAGCAGTCTCTTCTTAAAAATTCAAAATACCTAAAAAACAATTCATCCTTTTCTCATCATCTTCATTTCTCTCGTATCATTCTGTTTATGCTTTATAATTTTAAATCTCTCTCCTTATATTTCCTCCTTTCACATGTCATGTTCAAGACATATCTATCTGGTCATTCGTGGCAATTAAGGTTTCATTTAATTCTTTGGAATAACTAATTAACTTCCTTATTTAATAGTTTTTTTTTTATTCAAGGTAAACTCTTTTTTAAAAGTTTTATGGCACTCTATAAACAATTTCATATATATATATATATATATATATATATATATATATATATATATATATATATAATAATAAATATATATATATATATATATATATATATATATATATATATATATATATATATATATATATATATATATATATATATATATATATATATATATATATATATATATACTATATATAACATTGGGAGGGTAATGTGGGCCACTTTAGTATAACTTCAATCTCCCCACTTTAAATACTTTTTGAAATTTTTTTTTTTCACGAAAATCCAAAGGCTATAGTGGTCATTCTTTTTAATAATAACAATATAGTTCATAATAATAGTTTTGTTAAAGTTTAAATAAACTCATTGTTTTTACATGAAGAGGTGAATTAGGCTACCATTGCAGGTAGGTGACCATCTATTTTGATCCCTCTTTTATGTATATACCAAATTTAATTTATATTTAAATTTACTCAATCTAATGATATTTATTATATTAAAATTAGTAATAAGTAATAAAAATGTCAATGATGAATACATAAAAAATAAAAATAAAATGTGGTGGCCCAATCACCAAATTCGTGGGATGCTAATGACATACGAGATTCTGTTTTTTTTTTTTTTGTGTTAATTTTTATTTTAATTTTTACTTAATATAGTAACTGTTTATTATCATTAAAATTAGCGACATAAGTGTCAATGTATTTAAAAATAACAATGGTGGCCCATTTTCTTATCATCAATTTTATGAAATTTAGATTGGGACAAGTTAGGCCCCAGTGAGTTTGCCACTATGTACTGATTGACTGCATTGCTGCCAGTTTAAGTAACATACTCAACTGTATATACTGAAAAATAATTAAATCCATCCACAATTTTTCATTTTATAACAAAGTTGAAATATTATAATAAAGTGAAATTCCATTTAAGGAAATTTCCTCCCCTAATACAATTATAATTTTTAAAATAATAAAACTCTCTAGAATTAAAGATAAGTAAATAAAACTTTTAGTACTCTTATTTGGCAGCTATTGAATGAGGCAAAAGAATTTCTTTGCTTTTATGTTTATTTGGGACCAGTTCACTTTACAAAAGGGACCTGTTCACTTTCCTGCCCGATGCTTTATATATATATATATATATATATATATATATATATATATATATATATATTTTTCTTATCTCCATCCAATCACTTTATTGCATACATTCACATTTCTTATTCTATTCATATATATATATATATATATATATAGTGTGTGTGTGTGTGCGTAACTAACCTGAGAATTTTGTTGATAAGAGTAATTTTCTGAATCCAAATCTTCCTCTTTAATTTCAATTTCAGATTTGATATCCATTTTTTATTTATTTTAATGAAAATAAAATTCTAACAATTAAAAAATAAAATATAAAATAAAAAATATTTCCTAAAAAATTCACATTAAAATTTAATTCAAAGTTTTCAAGAATAAATGTGTTAAATATTTCAGTAATTTTTGGTTTCTGGTGGAACATTTCTTATTTCTACTCTATTGAAATTATAAAGACAAAATTTTTATATACCCAAAAATCAAAAAAATTAAATATTTCACTCTAAAAAGTAATTTCTACCTCATTCATAAAGTTACGCCTCAGATTGGTGATACATTTATGGTAGTGATTTATCAATATCTTAAATTTCAATATATCGACTATCAATATAAATAAATTTTCTTGAGATAATCATTTGAATACTGTACCCCTTAACCCGTAAGTGTTGGTAATTTTGCTACTTTTCTGTATATTAATAGTAGTTAAATATTGAAATATTTTAATATCGATTATCCCTATATTATCTGTATCAGTCTATCAATTTTCAAAATGGCACCATCTGTGTATGATAGTAGGTTTGCCTTTTCTTAGAAATTCTTTTAGAATTTTTTTATTTATTAATGTATATATATATAAAACTGGTCTTCAGTGATCTATTAAGAAATTTTTAATATATTTTTGTATATTTTGCCTTTATAATTCCAATAAAGTAAGGATAAGAAGTGTTTCACCCGAACTAAGAAATTACTAATACTTCACTTAAATCTTGGATTAATTTTTAAAATTATAAATATCAGAGAGATACTGATATTTCTTAAAAGATTCAAAATTAAATATAACTCAGTCTAACCTTTTTGTATTAAAATATACGACTTAATATTGAATGGTCTTGTTTCACATTAAAATATTAGAAAGCCCAAATTAACATTTATGGATTTATGGAATAAAAATCAAAAAATATATTGAAATAAAAATTTTGGCATTTCTGTTGCACAGTCTTCTTAGCTACCATTTTTATTAATAAATACTAAAAACTTGAAAAGAATTTTTTGTTAATCTAAACTAAAAAAAAAAGGTAAATGTTTAACTGGCATTTATTTTTAATTAATGGTGCAGTCAATGTGAAATCGTACACTAAAATGGCAATTTATTTCACAGTTAAAGACTTACTAAAGCAATGTTTCAAAAAGCTTCTCTCTCAAAAATTTATTTAGAAGTATAAAAGAATTTAATAGAAAGAAACCAGCCTTAAAAAACATGAATAAATTATTTGCTGTCAGAATATGTTGAACTGATGTTTTTTGAAAGCTTGTTTTAGGTGTAGCACTTTCAACCATCACATTCATTTTCTCCATGACTAGTTGCAAAAAATCCTTTGTGCTACTATGCCATAAAATTCTACTTCATGACAACATAGGTTAATAAAATTGAATTTATTTTTGTATTGGGTTCCCAAATCAACTGTAAAGTAGTGAATTTTTTATTAAATGGGAATATTGATTTCATTCATGTCATCAATAATTTTTGAAATGCATAAACTAGCGTCTTTCTTATAGAACTTGCAAATTTCTTTGAAGTTTCTAGGTAATAGCCTTCTTTGCATATGTTTTTTCTATCCATCTTTATCCCTTATACTGAGCAAGTCAGATTGTCCAGAACATATCCTGCTAACCTCATCAGACTGATAAAAGCTCTATATTTCAGTAAT
>JABUQX010006912.1:27500-32856 GCA_015478945.1 Trachelipus rathkii
CGCAGCTAAAGTAAATTTGTTAAGTATACTGTGTATACTTAACAAATCTTATTGTGACCTGAACTAGGATGGTCCTAGCTAAACCAACCTCGAAGTCTGTTCAGTTTTTTAATAAGAAAACTCCATGGGGAAAAGGAATTGTGGAGGAGCGGTGTTCACTTGGGTTCATGCAAATACTGTATTAAAACTATAAAAACTTAATTTACACAAATGGTAGTAAAAAAAAATCTTTTTTTTTTTTACAAATTGACGTGCATTTTAATTTATATTTTCAATAAAAATATAAAAAATAACAATACGAACATCATAACTTTTTTTGCATTCATTCGTGTAGGGATGAAGAATCACTGTCGAAATGTGCTTCAGATTATTGATAAATCGATATCACAAATGTTATTTTTTAGCGATTATCAACTTTTCGATGTTATAGACAAAGTGCAAAATAGGGTGAACTTTGCAAATTGTACGTAGCTAAAGCCGTTATTGTTTTTGTCATTTGTGCTTACGTTCGATATGAAATGCTCACCCAGTTTTAGCATGAATTTCGTGCATAAACGAACGTTTGCTTGCAAACATTTTGAATCATCTGTTGTAATGGACCACGTGGTTTTGGAATAAACAAATAAAAAAAATAACAAATGGTTTATATTACAAATAATAGATCAACTATTGTGATGGAGTTTATCGATTTGAAAGCAATTAAATTTAAAGCTAATTTTATTGAATGAAACATACAATGAAGATAGTAACGCATTAACTATACAAAATGCTCAAGTACAAAATAAGTGAGAAAATATATAATAGGCCTAGGGTCAGAGAAAATTATTTGTGAAATAACCGCATGCATGTCCTTTGTGTAATAATATGGTGAATAACAGTTTGTAATAGACTGTTATTCACCATATCCAACCCTAGCGGACATGCACGCAACATAGCGGTGCAATGAGAGGCATTTATGGAGAAGAAGTGCATGAGACATTTATTAGAATTAAGAAGTGCAGGGTAACTTTGTGTAATAATATGGTAAATAGCAGTTTGAAATGAACTGTTATTCACCATATCCAACCCTAGCGGGCATGTACACTACATAGCGGTGTAATGAGAGGCAAGAAGAGTAATTATGGAGTAGAGGTCCATGGGCCAAATTTATAATAGATAAGTAATATTTGACCATAAGGGCCTAGGCAAGAATATGTGCCCGTTTCTCTCTCTCTCTGCATCTCGTCAAAGGAGCTAGAACCCAAATTATAATTTTTAATATATATATATATATATATATATATATATATATATATATATATATATATATATATATATATATATATATATATATATATATATATATATATATATATATATATATTAAAAATATATATTAAGTTTTAATATATATATATATATATATATATATATATATATATATATATAATATATATTAATATATATATATATATATATATGTCTTCTATATACTTTTTATATATATATATATATATATATATATTTGTCTATGTGTATGAGTGACTGTATGTGCACGGTGATATGAAACTCAAATGTAACGCTGCTTCATGCGAATGTATGCCTTGTAGGGTCTTTCCTGCTCGGTATACATATACATAAAACAACACCAAACTCATACCAAATTTAACGCTGCTTCATGTGAATGCATGCCCCGTAGGATCTTCTCCTGCCTGGTATACATATGCATGAAACAGCGACAAACTGACACTCAATGTACTACTACTCTATATAAGTTCATGTTCTGTAGGATTCCTTCCTGCAGTATATGATTCAGATATAGAATGGTAATAATTAGGATTACTCTGTTCTAATGAGCAACTCATCATATTAATTAAGGACAGGTGTCCGTCCCCAGCTTATGTGAACTAGGATTAGGAAAATAAAGACGAAAACACAAAACCTGTTATTCTTTCAACCTTCAAGAAGGCTACACACCTATCAAACCTCAGTGGCAGTCTTCAATATATATATATATATATATATATATATATATATATATATATATATATATATATATATATATATATATATATATACTATATATATATATATATATATATATATATATATATATTATATATATATATATATTATATATATATAATATATATATGCTATATATATATATATATATATATATATATATATATATATATATATATATATATATATATTATATATATATATATATATATATATATATATATATATATATATATATATATAACTAATATATATATATATTATATATATGTATATATATATATATATATATATAATAAATATATATATATATATATAATATATATATATACTAATAATAATATAAATATATATATATATATATATATATAGGCTGTAATAATATATATATATATATATATATAATATATATATATATATATGTGCGTGTGCGCACGCGCGCTTTTCGGAGCTTAGGAGTTGGTAATTTTTTATTGCCACGATTTGAAAATTATGTCTCGGGCTCTGAGGGCTTTCTTATTACAGTCCTTTTTTTTGTTCCTCTTCCTGTTAATTCGAACTATAAAAATGTTCTTCCTCCGAATCCATCCATCAAAACTTTGCAGCTCCACACCCTTAATTGCAGCTCCGCACCCTTAATTGCAGCTCCGCACGCTTAATTGCAGCTTCGCATTCTTAATTGCAATGCATTCTTAATTGCAGCTCGCACCCTTAATTGCAGCTCCGCATCCTTAATTGCAGCTCCGCACCCTTAATTGCAGCTCCGCACCCTTAATTGCAGCTCCGCACCCTTAATTGATTGTGCTAACATTGCGCTTAGATTTATTTCAAAATTGGAAATATTTGATGCACAAAATTAAATTTTAAGAGATCAATAACTTTGTGCATAATAACTCTATGACTGTTGTTTGTTCCTGTTAAACTCTATGATGGTTTGTATTTGTCTCTTTTAAACTCTGTGACTGTTATTTGTTTGTCTGTTAAACTGACTGTTGTTTCCGTTAAACTCTTGACTGTTGCTGGTTTGTCTGTTAAACTCTGACTTTGATTGTTCGCTAAACTCTATGACTGTTGTTTGTGTTTGTCTTTTATACTCTATGACTTGTTTGCGTTCGTTAAACTCGGACTTTTGTTTGTTAAACTTTATGAGTGTTGTTTGCGTTTGTCTGTTAAACTCTATGACTGGTTTGTTTGTGTCCATTAAACTATGTGACTGTTGTCTTTTAAACTCTGACTGTTGCTTGTTTGTGTTAAACTGTGACTGGCTTGTTTGTCTGTTAAGCTCTATCGATCCGAAGACCGAAAGCGCGGAATTGGCAAATTTCGTAAAATCGGGAGGGAGAGAGAAAGAGGAAAGAGAGAGGGAGAGGGAGAGAGAGAGAGAGAGAGGAGAGAGAGAGAGAGAGAGAGAGAGAGAGAGAGAGAGAGAGAGAGAGAGAGAGAGAGAGAGAGAGAGAGAGAGAGAGAGAGAGAGAGAGAGAGAGAGAGAGAGAGAGAGAGAGAGAGAGAGAGAGAGAGAGAGAGAGAGAGAGAGAGAGAGAGAGAGAGAGAGAGAGAAAAGAAAGGGAGAGAGAGAGAGGTGGGAGAGGGGAGGAGAGAGAGAGAGAGAGAGAGAGAGAGAGAAGAGAGAGAGAGAGAGAGAGAGAGAGAGAGAGAGAGAGAGAGAGAGAGAGAGAGAGAGAGAGAGAGAGAGAGAGAGAGAGAGAGAGAGAGAGAGAGAGAGAGAGAGAGAGAGAGAGAGAGAGAGAGAGAGAGAGAGAGAGAGAGAGAGAGAGAGAGAGAGAGAGAGAGAGAGAGAAATTTTCTCTCGAATAAATAATTTTAAAGGTTAACTATTTTAAAAAATTACAAAGCTAATATCGAAATCGCCGCACCAGTTTTTTTTTTGTCTGGGTGTGGGTATTCGGACTTCGGGTGGGCGCAAATTCAAAATTTTCCCCAAAATACATACTAATCTTTTCCCATGAAATACTTGAAATGAATACAATCAATAAAACAAAATCAAATATTTTTTTAAAAATTTTATAGAAATAATTTATTTTGAAAGTAAATTCAAATGTTAATTCAGGAAATATTTTCCAATATTTGAAAAGTTTTCTGCGTCTACGCCAAATCACAGATTCGTTTCAATCAAATTTCGTCCGTTTTTTCCAATCGATGAATAAAATACACTGGACAAATTTTATCGAGATTGCTTCAACGTTTTTTTTAAATTTAAGGAATCAGGAAATAGGAAATTTTTTTTAACCGAAAAAGGAGTATCATTTCTATTAGTGGAAAATTTCTTTAATGAATGCCTGTATCTCAATCAATACTCATTCAGTTTGATCAAACAATAACAGGAGTGTGATGTTTAGGAGTATTATCGTTTAAGTTCGGATAAAAAAATCTAGAACAGAAAATTTGTTTTGCTCACAACCACGAAGTTCTTTTAATAACACTTTCGTTTATCATTTATTAGTAATTACGAAGTAAACTTGAGGTATTTATGAAAACATAATTAGTTTGTGAACATAGGGAGTAAATTAAAATTCAACTGAGTCAACATATTTTCGTTCATGTATTTATTTATATTTTATAAATTTTCACTTTAACTACATTTAAATTTTATTTATTTTGGTGGAATAAATTTAATTTAAATTTACTAATAAAAATTATGAATGTAAGAGTTGCAACCAATTAGAAGTCCATTCCTGGTCTAATTCTTTAATTTCAAAGTTATTTTTTATGATGTTTTTGAAGAGATCTTCCGTTTTTTATTCAGAACGATGAAAGCACAAATATTCAGTCCAAAGTCATTCCAATATCTGCCGAGAGAAATTACTTACAACCTTTATCCGTCTCTCAGCATCCTTAGACTACGATTACAGTAGATGAGTATTGGCGAATTTCATTTTATTTTATATTAACTTATATCTGGCGGCTTCAAATTTTGATAGATATCGACGGATCTCGTCTCAACCGACGTCATTCAAATTAGTGATTTTTCTATCCAAATCTATAAAGTAATGAAAACTTGAGATACTTTTTCCAGATTCCATTGAGAATGTAATAAAACATCTGAAACCGAATTGAAAAAAAAATCGACAGAATGGAAGTTCATCTAAACACGCATCTACTGTAACAGTAGCATTAATATCTTTTTTGAAATAATATCTATTTTCCTCTTATTAATCTCCAACTTCAGGAACTTTGCGGTTTCTTCTAATTTCTAGATGTTCAAGGTTTCTTTTAGCCTTGAGTGAGGAACAAGCCTTCTGGTAATCAATATATGTCATACAAATTTTTTCGACCTCTCCTACCATTTTCCATTATCATTGGTTGTCCTTTAGTTCCATAAGTACACCTGCTT
>JABUQX010006913.1:0-7500 GCA_015478945.1 Trachelipus rathkii
CAGAAAAAATTTAGTGGAATATATTAACAAGATAGTGACTATAGGTTTTTTGTAATATAATGTGAGGGTTGAGTTTGAATAGAAGCGGAAGAAATGATCGTATAATTGAAAAAAACATACTTAGTACCGATTACAGATAGCTGGTAAGTAGGAGCCTAAAATATCGGATCAACCAAGTCCGGGGAATTGGAAGAATCGTAAGATTGTAAGTTTAGCTTAATAGTTTATACTGGGGAACGCAGGTTTGGCATGTTAAAACATGTCATTTTTCCCGTAATTCTTGTTATGTCTTCGTAGCGGATATTTGGCTCAAAAATTATCCTTCAGCTGAATTTAGCTGGTCTTTAATAAACCAAATAATTAAAACAGAGTCCTATGGAATATCATAATTATCGACATAAGAATTTAATGGAGTGGGAAGTAATAATAGTTTACTTATAAGCGTCGGTGCTGAGTCTTTCTTTTGCATAAATATTAATGCAATGGATAAAGTTTTCACTTTAAAAGGTCTACTCGTCTTGCTCCTATGTTATTTGTTTCTCTAGAACAATTGATATTCTCACTACAATTGGATCGTTTATTGTTCCTGTCTTAGTTCCCTGGGGATACTAAGTATTGACGTGTCTGTTTAGCAATATAATATTTATTCTATGTGAAATCGCTGGTCTCGACGTAATGACAATCTGAGGCACTACAGGCTCTTTACCGACGTGTCTAAATTGTATAGTCAAAGTAAATTAGAAAGGAGCATAGATGCCACCTAGCAATTTGGAGTTGACAATTTTAAATTTAAAATAAATATCTTAAGCTGATGATCAACAACTGCAGTTGAATTTGTAACCGATGTATAGCGATATAATTCCGAAGATGTTTAATTGGAGTTTACTAACCCATAGCTTCACGTTCTTTGTTGGTGCCTGTAATTTTGTCTCAGGTGGGGAAAGTTTTCTCGAGAAATAGGTTATTGATTTGTCTTATTCCAGTTCAAATTTTGTGCTTAAAACTGCGTCCAATGTTCTGTTGCCGGCAAGCATTGTAGAAATTTGAATGGTTGCTCAACGTTTGATATATTATATGATTGCGAGTGGAGCAACTTTTTTAAGCTTTTATAAAAGCTCTTGTTGCTTCTTAAACAATCCCATAAAAGGTGTGTGAGCAACTATGGTTGTTTGTTGTTAGGTGTGTTTAGGCGCCGTGACTTTGGGTGTGCGTATTCGTTCTTTATCATATATTATCAAATCTGTCTGCAGTGAGGAGTCATCGTTTAAGATAGAAGGTGCTATAAGTAATGAGGGGCCATTGCAAGGATATGGCGTGTGACATTTCACACGACTGTGCGGGGCGCTGTAGATAAGTGTAGCTAGAGGGGCCCAGCGTGCAATCTTTTACTGGGTTCTATCTGTATTCTTTCTGTGAAACTGTTCAGCTAAGTATTTTTTATCTGGAATTTTGATCAATAACTTACACTTTTTGAAAACAAGTTTTAATCCGATTCGTTTGTATATTTTCAATAGTTTTCTAACACTGGTCTAGAATTTTCTTCGAAGCGTGACTACGTTATAGCGAAGGATTAGATTGTCGCATATATACCTGGTGGATAAAGGACTTCCAAAAGTATGACTGTGAGAAATCAGGGAACAGCTAAGATGTTCTCGGGGCAACAAAAGTTTAGAAGCAGTGCCGAATTCAAAGTAGCGAGTGACTTCTACATTGTCCGAATTTATCTGCTTATATAGCTGTTATGTATCTCTGACTCTCCCGTTGCTCTTCATGTTGCGGGGTCTGTGTATGAAATGTTCTGCTTGCGGGGTTCTCGGTAATGTAATCGCTAGATTTTCGTGACTCTCTTCGATTCGTGCCTATTGGTGCTCCTAGTCACCTGTCCATGTAGTATCAACCGTGCTTGTGAGCATATCCCGGGGGATGAGGTTGACCACGACTGCTTGTGGTGTCCTAAAGAGAGCGTGAGGACGCAGTTGAATGCGGAGGTACAGATTTGTTCGCTCATTCATAGGCGGGATAGGGCTACTCACTTTTCTGGTTTTGTAATTTGTGTGTTTAAGTGATGAAGCAGTCAAATACAACATCGTATTTCGTGTCCAATTCAGATTGAATCTTTATCATTGAATGGGGGTGGGGGGTGGGATAGCACGCCTAGTGCTACATGGGCGCGGAGTCCTGGGTACTAGGCTGAAAGTTTCTTACAGATTAATTGCTATTTCCTCAACGCATTTTATTTCATTGGGGCTCTTCTCATTGGAACACGTTAGACCTTTAGTTACATGGGAAGTTATATTAAGGGGTGCTGTTTTGGGTTTTATTTCTCCCGGATTGTATTTTCAAAGTCTTCGAATCGCGTGTTGGCAGATCCATGTCGCGTATTTGTGCAAAGTGCTCTTAATGTATAATAAATTATATAATGTTATTTTGATTAGTTTGAAGATTGTCTAGGCTTATATTTGAAAAGTAGAGAGAAACTTTTCTTTAGTTTTTAACTTTGGAATATTAATCTCATGTTCTTCAACAGGGTATAATTTGTGCCCTTAATTGTTTTCTTGTGTTATAAAGTATACTCTATTGAGTCCACAGTAATCTATTGTCTAACACTAACAGAGGTGTTTAGAATTCATGCATTTACATATGTCCAAGCTATGTTTCCATGTTTTTTAATGCATTAATTAGCTATATTGTTGTGTTCTTTACTATGAGTATGTTTTATTTTTCAGATTATCTTCTCCTCTGTTCCCATTAGGGTGTGGTTTGAAACATTCTCTGTTTTGTTCCTTACTTCCTTCATTAGATGTTTGTCCGTTTCTTACTTTATCTGGGAGGATGTTTCCCTTTGAAATAATGAATACAACAAGAATTTGCTGCTCGCATGTTAAGATGGTATCATAAGGAAGTTTAAATTATGTTCATATTTCTTAAGTTGTATACTAAAGGTGACGGCTTCCTAAACGTTTTTAAATATCGCTCTTCTATTGGCCAGCTAAATACATAATTGAGGATTTTCTAAATATATATATCTATGTATATACATTAGATATATATAAATCATATATAATATATAATATATAAATATATATATAAGTAGTAATGATATGATATATTTAAAGCTATATAAGTATATATAGGTGATATGGTATATTATATATATATATATATAGCTGATATATAGTATATATATAATATAGATTTATAATAGTAATATATATATTATATATATATATTATAGTAGTATTATTTATACGTATATAATATATATATTATATATATAATTTATAAATATATAATAATAATATATAGTATAGCATGACCATATAGGTTTATAAATATATAATAATTTTTAACTTCGTGTTTTATCTTCATTTTCCAATATTTAAAGATAAAGTTGTTTTTTCCCAATATTTTTAAATTCCCTCTAGAAACGCTTGTTATTTGTTTTTTTTTGTTTTTAATTTATAAAACGACCCCAGTTAATTTCTAAAAGTTGGTTGTAAGATATTAGAGATACAGTGGAGCCTGTGTCAAAAAAAAGCAATGGATTTAATTTTATTGATTTTAATATTTACAACTGAATTATTTAGTCTTCTGAAATGGGTCTATTTAATAGTATTTTTTTGTGGAAAATTGGGAGGATTTGTATAAGGGAAGTTTAGGATATTCGTTTTTTTTTGTGCCCTGGTTCATTACAATGGAAAGACACTATTTGGGAATTATTATAACGGGGAATTCTATTGGTTACTTGAACGTTATTTACTCTATACGATTTAGCATTAAAGTTATGTGGTTTGTTAAGGGGATTTTGGAAATTATTGGTTGTGCGTTTAAGAGTTATTTTTTATGCTTTTAGAGCTGACTGAACACAATTATTATAAGTTTTGAACTCTTGTATTCATATTAGTCTTTTTATTTCATAATTCAATCCGTTTACAAAAACAGATATTAACAATTGTTCCCTACTATCACCGTTGTTAAATTCAATGAGAATATCCATGAGAATTTCGCTTATCTCTTCTATTTTATTAGCGTATTCCCTTATGTTTAAAACTCCTTGTCTTGTATTAGTGAATTGGCTATATGCCTCTTGCTTAGAAATCTCTATTTTAAATCTTTTTTCGAGGAAAGAGACAACTCGTCAAAATTCAATTCAACTATTTCGGGGTGAGAGTTTAAATATGGTTGGGCGGAGTCTGTACATAGACAAATCATTATATTTGCTTTATTAATATCGATCCAGATTTCTAATTTAGATCGAGTTTTAAACTTATTAAAGCTGAAAGTTTTGGTTAAGAATAAACACAAACATCGTTTCCTAAAGATGAAGGCCAAGTGAATTAGAAAATTTGAACAGTTAATAAGTCTTCATTCTCCATTTTAAAGTTTATTCTCAAGTTACTTATGAAATTTTAATTATTTAAAAGTCTTGTTAATGGCCCATTTTAGAATATTATTACTGCCGGGTGCCCGGACAATGTTAAATTATTATGTAAAGGGTCCTATGCAATTCCTAGAGGTCGAGTGTAAGATTTTAATAGCGTTTGAGCGGACCGAAAAAAGAAAAATGTGTGGCAGCATAGAACAAAAAAATAGGTTTATAAAAAGCAGATTTTATTCTAAAGGGAAGTAATCAATAAAACGTAAAATTGTTCTGATATCTGTTGTTGAGGGTAGCGCTGCAACAACGGCGGGAATTTTTCGAGTGATAGCGATAAGATGATCTCGGTGAGCGGTAAGGTCGTTAATATCCTTGGAGTAAGGCGTGTACTAAGCTCGTTTTTTTACATCAATGCACTTAAATTATTCAAAAACCTTAAAGCTAACATAAGATGCTAACTAAACTATAAAAGTTAACAAAAGTAAAGGGAAAGATAAATCAAGTGGGAACTAGCTAACTAATGGGACGTAGCCTCAGTCCAACTAAGTACTGCGCTCGAGACTAGTCTAAATCGTACTTTGGAAACTCAAAATGAGCTTGGTAGCATTCCAACTGCTCAAGGGAAGGCGGAAGGCCTTTGGATGATTAAGCAGCCTAGTCCAACTAAGTGCTCTAAAAAAAGGGAAACTCCAAATGAGTTTGAAAACAGTCCAATTGTTCTATGAAGGCAGAATGATTGTGGTTGATAAATCAGCTTTTTTTTAAGGGGGATGTAGCCTAGTCCAACTAAGAACTACGTTCGAGCCTTAGTCCAACTAAGAGCTCTAAAAATATACTAGAAACTCAGAGTGAGTTTGGGAATAGTAAAACTGTTCTAGGGAAGGTAGAAGGCCTGTGGCTGATTAAATCAGCTTCTTTTGAGAGGGACGTAGCCTCAGTCCAACTAAGAGCTAAGCTCAAGTCTTAGTTAAACTAAGAACTCTAAGAAGACAGTTTTTAGTCCAACTAAGAACTGTTTCGCCAGACTAGTCCAACTAGAACTGACTGAAGTAAGAGCGGCTGAGAATAAAAATTCCTCTCTAATGTAGTAATATTACAGTTGTCTAGCGAAAAATTCTAGAGCCCAACTAAAGTCGCTTCCTAAAATCCTGAATTCACTTGCTTAAGTTATTCGTCACTGAAGTTTGAATAGATGTATTCTAAATAAATAATTACTAAATTACAAATAATATTTACAAAAAATAAATAAATTAAATGAAATATATTGTAATCTATTTATTATGAAACCTAAAAAAAATGGTTAACTAATATATTTTAAAACGTAAAATCTATTACCTTAATAAATATACTAAATCTAGCAAGAATAAGTAAAAAAACTATACTAAATAATAAAAGATATTAAATATCTTCTTATAACTGAATAAATTCATAAATAAACAAATAAATAAATAAATCACAAATAAACTAAGGAAATAATTAACCGACATTTAGCCTAATACACTAATAAATAAATACTAAAAGAGTTGAAGTAAAATATTTAAGCCTTATTTCACTTATAATATTGTAAGAGTCATGTAAACGTATTAAACTTACAACTAAATTTACGATTTATATATATATATATATATATATATATATATTTATATTTGATGTATATATCTCCTATATATATATATATATATATATATATATATATATATATATATATATATATATATATATATATATATATATATATATATATATATATATATATATATATATATTTTATAATTTTTATATATATATATATATATATATATATATATATATATATATATATATATATATATATATATATATATATATATATATATATATATATATATATATATATATATATATATATATATATTATAAAACTTTACTTTTTTTCATTCCAACTTCCTTTATGAAAGAACAGATTATAAAAGTTACCCTTAAATTTTAAGTCTTTAGGATAACTATTATATTATCATTTTATGTACAAATATTGAAGCTGTCTTATTATTTAAGTTACCCGTGTAACGAAGCTTTGAGATGTTTTCATAAAAGATTCTATTTTATTATTTATAATTAAAATGCAATGGCTTTATTTAGATTTATTTATCAAATAAATGTATGTACAAATAGTATAATGGAAAGAATACTTTTGAATCTTTTTGAGCTCCGCAAAGGTATGATTTGGATCGATGCATTTGCTCTTCTCAAAAATGACGCGTATTCGTAATATTTTATTTTCATTTAATAATTTTAAGAACCATTTAATAAAACGTTTAATTGTTTACTAAATATATTTATATATTTAATATTATAAATATTAAAGTATTTTTAAGAGTTTAAAAGTTAATTAATTATTATTAAGCCTATATTGGAATGATAATATTTTAAGCTTTTCTTTGCGTTTTAAAAGATGCGGAATACATGCCGTTACTTTAGTTTCATTTTAATTTAATTTTCATAAAAGGTATTTGAGGAACTTTATGTGTTAAATAATTAATTTTAAGATAATAATAGTAGTAATTAATTAGTCTTTTCCGTCGTTCAATAAGAATAATATTACTATAAGAATATTATTAAGGTTTTATAAATCGATTTTAGAGTTTGTACATAAATGTAATTATCTGATATATTAAAGATAAATTAGTTACCTTTTATTTTTCAAGAAGTACGAATAATTTAGACTTATTTCATTAAAATTTATTTCTTTGGATTATGTAAATATTATTTAAAAGTTAATTCTTTATAGTTAATAATTTAATGATTCGAACTTCTTCAAGGAATATAACAGGCACGAGATTTGAGGATTTCAGAAAGCAACTGGAGTAGATCTCTAGGCTCTCTCACAAGGCAACTGTAGTTAAACTACTTTAGAGAAGCAATTGCCTTTAAAAAAATATAAAATTGCCCTCGATACTATCGGTCAAAAATATCGATATATCGGACTAAAAAAAATCGTTTATATATATATATATATATATATATATATATATATATATATATATATATATATATATATATATATATATATATATATATATATATATATATATATATATATATATATATATATATAGATGTTAAAGAAGAACATATAATAGGAA
>JABUQX010006913.1:12500-24034 GCA_015478945.1 Trachelipus rathkii
CTGCACTTCTATATAATTTATTAAACAACACTTGGTGGAACTTTCTGGAACTCTAGCCTCTTTCACACGGTTAGTCTAACACTTATATCACAGTTATTCACTAAACCCTCACAGTTCAAAATCAGAAAGCGGAATGAGACGCCTTCAATTACCTCCTCGGCTCAGGACCCATTGTGGTTGCAAAGGCGCGTCTTTACGCGGGGCGCGTGATTCTAACTGTTAAGGACTCCCACCTTTATGGCGTTTACCTTTAAGGAAAGGTGTGAAAATAAGAGGAAGAACAGAGCGAAACATGTAAGTTGCTAAGGCCTGCTTTAGATTGAAGAACCAATCCTAGGCCGTGGGAAAGATGCTGTTCATAGTTAGAGAATTCCAAATATGTAGACGAAGCGTCGCCTAACTTTGTAAACATTGTGCAATGTGGTTTTCATTGTTTTATACTTGCACTCTTGCACAGTATTGAATTCCGATAATGACCTCTCCCTCAAAATTTAGACTTTATAAGTCTGGTTTTATGAAAAGCCATTGCATATTTCTCAAGGAACAAATCCTGAAGAAGTAAACAAGAGTACTGGACATTTAAGAAAAGAAGTCCAGGTTTGAACTAAAGCTTTCCTACAAAGTATTGATACAAAATGACTAACAAAAAATTCTATCATTAGATTCTAAGTGAAGTCATCTCGTAAGAATGAAAGTGTTTTCTTAAACAAACTTAAGGCAAACAAATAGTTCGAATACAGACAGAAAATAGGAAACTCTATGTTTGATGGAAGCATTATAAGAATGTAATTTTCTTGTTTTTTTCCAATCATACAAAAATAAAAATATAGCATTGGGACAAGGCATGGTTTCTTTAAGGTACTTCCAGCGCTCTGGATGTTTCATATTTAAACTCGGATGGGATCTTTCCCGAAGAAATAGATATTTAAATTTCCTTCGTAAACTCCGTAGAGTAAATAATTTACGGTAAATTACCTGGGGTTTTATCGATTTCAAACCTTTATAAATTTATTAATTTTATAAGTATATTAAATTTTTTACCCTTTTTTATGCTATTTCAAAAGATTTAAAAATTCATCTCGGGTTATTATAACCTTTGGTTACTCAAGTCGACCTAAAAAATGTTTTTGTAAATGGTCAATCAATAGTTCTTTACGTTATTTTTCTTAATTTTCACTATTCCTTATAGCGGTTAGTTTTTTACTCCTACTGGCCGAAGCTTTGGTCTTTAGCTAAATTAATTGTTAGTAAAGTTTGATTAAAAAATTAAAAGAAAAAAGAATATATTAAAGCTTCATTACCATGCTTTGGTCTTTGAACTTGAAGTTTCATTCGTATACCATTTAGGAATTATTGAAGTTTTTAAATTCTAAACACTACATAAGCGATAAACATTATTATAAATGCTGTTACGACAATTAGGCACTAGTTTTTATTTATTCTAAAATTACTAGTAGTAACATCTTTAGTAAGAAAAATAATTCTTAAAGGGTTAGTATGAGGCTATTAATATTTAAGAAGTTGTTTAAAAATGTTTATCACAATTCTAGCTACTCGTCAGTAGAAAATTGTTAGCATTTTAGAACATCCTTTTTAATGTTAGTATTAAAAACTATTAATATGAAAACTATTAGTATGGCAGATCAATCTTCAACAAATTGTTAGTAGTAATTCTAACTGTAAGATATGAGTATGCTTTATACTAATAGGAATCTATAAGAAATGTTAGTCATATTTCTAACTCTATAAAAATATTATATCATGCATTTAAAACAAAGAATTAATGTTAAAAATGTTAGTATCAAAACCGTTAATAAAACAAAAATTAATATTAAAATGTTAGTATCAAAACGTTAATATTAATATTGTTAGGCTAAAAATATCAATGGAAGTGTTAATAACTACCATATCTTAATTAGTAGACATGCAACAAAACGAATATTAAAATTAATTGCAAAGTTAGTTAGCATTCTCTTGCTGTTGTTATTATTTTTATTATTTTTCCTTTTTAAAAAGAAATTCTTTTTCTTTTTTGAAGTGATTTTTTAAAAATAAAAAAAAAATTCACTGGACCCCTCCCCCAAGGTGTTACTTCGGTGATAGCCATAGATAAAAATAATAAAACATAATCAGCAAAAAAAAATACAATATTTCGGGAATTTGGACCAAATATTGACCAAAATTACGAAACGATTTATACAAATATGATGCGAAATACATATTCATATCTTCTCAAAATCCAAAATATTTTTCGTGTAGACTAAAAAATATCCTTAAAAGTATCAAAACTTATGCTATCTAGGCTCTATATCTACATAGAAGCGCACTAATTTTTTTTTCAAAACGTTCTCGCATTTTCCAACTCAAACCAAATTGACAGGCGGAGAGGGGAGAGTGAGGGTCTTCCCTGTAGTCCCTACTTATATCTCCTTTCTCGGCTTTAACGTCATTCTAATATTTATAAGGCGGGGATAGACAACTGAAATCTTCGCTATAGGCTCCTTTTGTGTCTTTTCGACTTTCGTTATTTCCCATTTTTCTTTTCCTTATTGCCTGGATTTAGGCTTTTAACTTAACGTATGGGAAGCGCACACTAAAATCTATGGTTTGTCGGAATTAACGCTGTTATATCTCAAAAACATAAGCATAATATACAATCGTAACCTAAATTAAGAAGTCCATATAAATCTATGAAACAACTAGAATAATTAGAGTTACAGAACAAGTAAAATGCAAAGCGATTTAAGACTAAACCACTAATAAAAAAAAATCTGTCTTAAATTCTATGTTATAAGGATGTACTTCTATTGGTAACTTTGGGCTCCTTCCATCATTTTTCGGAACCTTTCACTTGCCACCACTCAAGGTAAAGTGTTAACTACGTTAGCCATCAGGCTTATATACTGGAGGCACACACTCTTCCATGTATTGCTCTTAGCCAACCGGAAAGAAGCTTTCAGTGTTTCCCAAACACAACTATGAAATGGCTTCGATAGAAGTCAGTAGCTGATCTAAAGTACATCATTAAAATCGCACTTAAAACAAGACAAATAAACGAAATAGAATACAATACAAACTATATCCTAGACCAATAAGATTATCTCTCATATTCACCTAAGTTTTGACTGTGTTTCTACATCTTGGAAGTGTTTTCTTCAAGCCATTACTCTCTTTTCACGGCTAACTGTAACCTCTGTTAATCGAACAAACACCTGTTGTGAATGACACTTCGGGTCATTCCTCAAAAAGAAATTTTTAGAAACGTTTTGTCAAAGTTTTGGTGTGTCTCTATTGACTAGAAGAAACTCTAAATTGGAGAATAGGATCTAAGTATTGGTTGAAACTAATATAGATAGCAAAGAAAATAAAAACAAAGCAAAAATATAGCAATGTTCTTTCTTAGAACTAAAGAGAAATTCGTGTGTCTCCCCCTTTTCTTACTCTGATTCTCACCACAGGAGCACCCTTTAGTGTCTTAATTCCCGGTAAAAAAAAAGTGTTTTAGGAAGAGGCGTTTGACATTTTCTCAAATATAATCACTTAAAACTCAAAACAACGTTTGGCATTTCTTTTTCTTTACCCTATTACTTAATCGCAGGAGCATTTTCATGTCTTAATTCCTGTGTAAGAAGAGTCTGTCAAAAGAAATGTGGCAGAAGTCTCTCGTAACTATAAAAAATCAGTCAATTTATCGACTCTACTTGTAAACAAAATATTAATCCAACTAAGGAAACATGCAAATAGAAACGTAATATCTAAAATATTGCAAAAATGTTTTCTTAATCCACTAAATGATTCTAACTTAATAGGACACTGTTATCTGTTCTCTCTCTCATCATACGGCATCCTACTCGACGTTTTAATTGAACCAACACATTGGACTACAGAATCTAGTGTCTCCTGGGGTTACCAGAGAGGAGGCCCAACATACTTCGATAGAATGTATATGTGTTAGAGAAAAATGTTTACAGAGATCCATAAAAATCAATCTATTACTAGCTATATGTGCAGTCGATTGCTAATCCAAGCTATAACTTATGTTTAATGAAACAAATTACAAAACGAAATTGACTACAAAGCAAATCATGTACCAGACCAATGAAATTTATCCTCTCGTAATTACTTTTACCTGGCGCTTTTTCTTCATTCTGAGGCCCTCCTTTGGCCCTCACCTTCTGGTCAACTGAACTTTACCGCACCTACCGAATCTCTTTATTCGAGCCCAAGCCTAACTCTCAAAAGGTTCGATGCAGGAATCAGGATGATCCAAGTGTGATTTTAGATGTCTTTTCCCGGCTTTTAAGTGTTGAACCTACCCATTACCAACACAAGTCGCGGGTATCTTTCGAAACATAGGCCTAAGCTATTTGGTAATATTATAGACAAGGAAGAAACTCTTGGTGAGGCAAATACAATGCAAATGATTAGTCAATAAAATAGACTGCAAAATAGACTAAGACAACTTAAAAGTATTAATTACTCTTAATGATTAGTCAATAAAATAGACTGCAAAATAGACTAAGACAACTTAAAAGTATTAATTACTCTTAATCCAGGCTAAAATATGCGATATTTACACAAAAATATATGCCGAAAAAACATCACAAAAAGGAATTTCTCATGGAGAATCCTTGTGTGACCTCGTACACACACATATATATATATATATATATATATATATATATATATATATATATATATATATATATATATATATATATATATATATATACTATATATATATACTATATCTACTATATATATGTATATATCTATGTATATATGTATATATATATATATATATATATATATATATTATACCTCTCTAGGGTGCTCATCAGATTCTAAATATGCTTCCATAGCGGTCCTCTTGATAGGACAATTCTCTTCCTTCCCTTTTCCAGTCTAAAAACTCTTTAAAAACTCACTGCTAAACACTGCGTATTAGCCATTATTTCGTAACTTCACCCTCTGGTGGAAAATTTTAAAGACTTACTGAAAAAGCGGCTTCTTCGTTCGATCTGAATCTGTGTTTTACCCTTCTATTTTTTAACGAGGTGTCAAAATGATTGTAACTAGTATGCAGCTCTTAAACAGAAAATTTGTCTTCTTCTTTCCCTGATCTTTTCCATATCGTTCAAACCTTTTCCCTACAAGACCGGTCTTTGGAGGGGTACTTCAACATTTCCTCTCTTCTCCAATTCTCTCAACCGTTTGGTCATTGGGGAAACTGACAGTACTGAAATGTTTATTGACACTAATGTCTCTTCTAGATCTAAATTTCAAAAGCGAAATAAGAAAACTACTTTGGTGGATTCCTTTCCAAACTTGTGGAAATTCCTAAAGCGATCTCTCAAGACACAAAATCCTAACGGTTTATTCCCTTGTCTAAATCTATCTAAGATTACAAGTTCCTCATAAAGATTTTGGGCCTCTTTATTCTATTAATGGATTTTTAGACTCTAAGACGGAATGAAAGAAGATAAATTGGTTCGATCTTAGAACAAAAATAGAGAAATGATGCTGCTGAATACTAGGTTTATTCGCTCGCTACTCATTATAAATTAGAAAAAATATACCGCCCGACTAATTTTTAAATAACAAACAAAGAAATAAATATCATTTTACGTAAAAATGATATATATATATATATATATATATATATATATATATATATATATATATATATATATATATATATATATATATATATATATATATATATATATATATATATATATAATATTTGAATTTTATATGCATAAATGGCATTATTGTATGTAAAAATAACGTTAAGATGTATGTAAAAACGAAATTAAAACAAACGTTATTAGAATAAATAAGACAAACTTGATATATCCCTTCCAGAGTTAATGTGGATCCTACTGTTTTCCTCTCTCTCTCTTTGACATATCTGACAGGCCTGACACCTTCGGCGCTTCATCAGAAATTGGTCTGGAGATCAACTTTCTTCTCTTTCGCTCTAAAATGAATACAAGATTAGTAGCAAAACAATAAAAATATTCACACAGGCACATGTACACTTCGTATATATGGCTAAACGATATGCATTATGTAGGGTACCCGGCGCTTTACGTCCATGGGGTTAGACGAGGACTCTCCGCGGCCTATACCAACACGCTCCTAAAGACTTACTGTTTTACCATGACTTGCGGGAATACAGCTACCATGAATGCTTCTGGTCCCGTTCGAGGATTTATAGGGGGTTGTAAGGGGAACTCTTTTCAGCCTTACAATATTCGACCTCTGACCTCTGGGGATAGACTTAAAAACTACAAAAAACTCAAAACTGTTAATGCTAGTACCTTTGGTATTCTATTTTGGAAAAGTACACCTTCCTATTTCAACCTTTCCACTCTTTCAACTCTTAAGCGGTAAGCAAATGGGATAAACTGAATTTGAAAAATTAGATCAAAAATCAATAAAAAAAAACTAAATGCAGTCCTACATACATATTTGAGGCGCTGTTTTATACATGAATACAGTCATGTATATATATATATATATATATATATATATATATATATATATATATATATATATATATATATATATATATATATATATATATATATATATATATATATATATATATATTATGTAGGTGCATTAAGATTAAACTCCTCAGGTCGGTCATTTTTTCTTTTCCAATTTAATGAAAGCGGCTTTCTTAACTTTATAAACATTTTTTGGCATCAGAGGGGTACGTGCTCCTTATTGTACCGTTTCCTCCTCTTAATTAAATCGATAAAATACATAAAAAGAAAAAAGGGATCGAGGAATCCTCATTCCTCGCCTTAACTAAGCAAAATTCATTTCTGAAACTTTTATATCTTTTTTACAATTAAGCCCTAGTGACTTGATGCTATAGACAGCTGAAAAAGAAGTCTTGGAGAGTTGACCTCTCCCTAAGAGTTTAATGAATTTGCGGCTATGCTGATAGAAGGGTCTATAACTAGACCACTCCTAAAAAGATAAGAGGAACTCTAAATTTTAACCTTATTTAACATAGCTTAATTATTACCTTATACTAAGGATGCAAAGGGCCTTTTACTAAGTTGCTCGGCTCTATTCTACTTAAACACTACTTTCAGTAATTTACATGCATATATATATATATATATATATATATATATATATATATATATATATATATATATATATATATATATATATATATATATATATATATATATATATATATATATATATCTCATATATATAGGGATTTAGACGGGACGTTTTAAATGGGATGAGGTTACAAGAATTAAAGACACACATCTAACCATAGCAGGTGCACTCTCTCCAACGTATAGTATCTATGTGTATATATATATATATATATATATATATATATATATATATATATATATATATATATATATATATATATATATATATATATATATATATACTTCTTTCTCTACTCTCCTCTAACTATATATATATATATATATATATATATATACATATATATATATATATATATATATCTATATATATATATATATATATATATATATAATATATATATATATATATATATATATATATACTAACTCTACTCTTGCTATATATATATTCAGTGTCTTACCCGTATCCCCCCCCTACATATCACCTACATCTTTTCCTCCCCTGCTCTCTCTTCTTTCGCCTGGTCCTCTCCTCGAACTTTGTCAGGCAAGACGAGGGGGGCCGAGGTGTCATCACCTCTTTTTAGGTTATATGCAGTGGGTCCGAAACCTCCGTTAATCACAAGTGGACTCTTTTCTACTTGAGATTGATTAGAGGCTCCCATTACCTTTATTTGACCGAAACAAACTTCCCTAGGCTCTCCCAAAATATGTAAAGGAATTTTAACGATTGTGTCGCCATAACAGATCATCTGGCGTTTGAACAGGTTTAAACTGATTGACTCACTCCCGAGAATGTTTGTTCCTAGGAGAATATTCCACCTATTCTGTGTTATCTCGTGAATCAAAAAGCGGGTCCGCTGATATCTATCGGATAGTTTAAAATATAATTTGATTTCCCGATATTGCCGATAGCTATTATTGTTCAATTCTTTTAATCTGTATTGGGAGGGTCGGCATAAGGCCACCGTTCTTTCCTTCTTTTCCAATGCTTCGAGCGTACTGCGAGAAATCAAAGATATCCCGGCTGCTGTGTCTAAAATAGCTATTGTGGGCATCCCAGCCTGTTCCTTTTTGAAAGCGAGTGTTACTTCACAGCAATATTTTTTCCACCTCTGCACTACTTTCTCAACCCTTTCTGACTGCAAAGACAGCTCAGCGACCGCTTGCATTAGGGTCATGTCTTTCTTTACCTTATCTTCTCGTTGGCGAACCGAAATTTGGGAAGGTAAAGTAATTGCTTGGATTGGGGATATATCTTCCTTTACATTACTTGTTCGTGGCCGGACTGAAATTGGAGGGAAGATAGTTATAGCCTGTATCTCCACCCCATCCTTGGGCTTCTCTTCTTTCTCCTCCGCTTGTAAATGTGACGTTTCCAATTCTTTATCTACTGCTTTCACTTCTAATTCCTTAGCAGACACAATTAACACAGAAGTTTCATTTGTATTCTCTTGGTCTCTCTCACCTAAATTCGATTGGGGTAAAATCTCTTTTGCTTATTCGACAATCCTCTCTAACAGAGTCTCTGTATCGAGCTCTGGATCGAAAGTGCTCAGGATCTCGGCTTTTAATTGGGAACTATTCTCCTTCGGCGCAATATGATCCAACACCTTGGCTACAAGCATATAATTTATCTTATTCCTTTCAAAAAGGCTCCCTGACGGTTCATCTCCGGCTCTCCTATTATAATTGTCTATTAAGCTCTTCAACTCTCTTACAAATAATGGGAACGGAATGTTTTGAGAACCTTCGTAGGTAACGAATCTCATCATTGCTTCTATATGAGATCCACCAGTGGAGAGAATACTTTCGTTGTCCTTAGGAGGTTCTTGTCTTGGAAGTGGTTTTACGATTAAACAAGGTCTCTTTGCAATACTTTCACAGTCAAATTGTATCTTGGTTTGAAACTTTTCTTCTTTCTCTGAGCTTTTTTCAAGGGGTGAAACAGCTGGGGGATCTTGACTCCCTCCTGAGCAAGATGCCACTGCTTCACTCTCTTCCTTTCTCTCACCTCTCTCCTCCATTTCGGCCATTTTCTCTTTACTCCTCATTTCATTCTCCCTTTTCCCTTTTTCTACCTCTCCTACTTCTTTCATTTCCTCTCTTGTCGCTTGGACAGGCAAGGCTGTCTCCCTCTCTTTGGGAACTAACAAGGTGACCTTCCGTTTAGACGGAAGCGATTCGTCCGCAACTGATGCGGTGCTCACTGGCAGGACTGTCTCCCTCTCTTTGGGGACTAACAAGGCTGCCTTTCGATCATATGAAAAATTTACTGGCGGGGCTGTCTCCCTCTCTTTGGGGACTAACCGTGCGGCCTGTAAATTGTTTTCTGCCATCCCACCTCTCTAAAAGGACTGGGCTTTACTGGCTTGTTAATGGAAAATGAAAAGTAGAGCGATACAAGGATGCGTTAGTGGGATTGCGGCAATTATGGAAATGAGGAAAAATGGTTTAACATTCGATTAATCAAAGTGATCTCCAAACAACTTAATGGAAGACCTCAAAACTATATAAACAAACAAAATGAGGATCTATGAGGTTAATTACCTATAATTAATTATATTGGCAAAATTAAAAATTACTCAATTAATTTTTGCAAAAATACGAAGATGCTCAGTTTCAATTAATTATCCAGTTAATTTTAATTAATTACTCAATTAATTTTTATTAATTACTCAATTAATTTTTATTAATTTCACAGTTAATTCTTACTGATAAAAAATAAAAATAAAAATTACTCAGCTGGGTTCTTAAATGTTTCTACGATTCAGTACAATTACGATTGCTTTATCAATTAAAAATTCTACTCAGAATTATATTTATTATAATTATAATTATATTTGACTATGATTTTATCAATTAAAATCTTTAATGAGTATTATAATTATAAATGCAAAGGCAATATTCTCTTTTAATTTATTCAAAATGCAAAAGCAATTTTCCTCTATAAAAGAATAAAGAATTCAAGTAAAGATAGAGAAAAAGAATTGCATTTTTTTTCTATTGCTTATTACTTCCCTCCTTCCAAGGACATTATCGAACATGTAAACAAAAATTCATCGTTCGCTCTAATGGACGAAATTTGTTTGTACCCAATGAACTTTGGCAAACAGGTGAGCGAAACAATATGGGTATAGTGCATGAGTCACTATCAAACTCCCATGTGCGTACATGCACAAACTCACAGCTGTATGCGCCTGAGCGTATATTATATATATATATATATATATATATATATATATATATATATATATATATATATATATATATATATATATATATATATATATATATAATATATATATATATATATATATAACCTTATATATATATATATAAATAAATAACTAACTAACTAACTATATATATATATACACACACACATATATATATATGTAAGTATATAATATATATATATATATATATATATATATATATATATATATATATATATATATATATATATATATATATATATATATATATATATATATATATAAAAATATATAAAAAATATATATTATATATATCTTTCTATACTATAATATATATATATATATATATATATATATATATAGCCGTAGCTATATACGTATATATAAGATTATAAAAAAAATCGCGAAATTACAATCAAAAATACCAATAATTAAAATGCTAAATTGATTAGGATTTAATTCAATTATGACTGTTAACAATTAAAAAAGATTTTTTTTAATTAGAATGACAATTATGGAAAAGCGGGTTTTCTTTAATTAATTAATTAATTATGCAAAGCCTAATTTTCTTTCAATTAATTAATTATGCAACAATAATTCCTCTCTAATCGATTCAAATGTGCAAATGCAAAAAAATTTGAGAAATAAAAAGAATAAAGAAGACGAGAAATAGAAAAAAGAAATTGCATTCTTCTACCCTATTTCTTGTTGCTAACCCTTCTCCTCAAGGACGTTATTCAAAAGCAAAGAAAACAAAAATTTGCTTTTCTTTCTACGAGCGGAGTGAGTCACCCATAGTACTCTATAAACTTACAATTTTTGGCAAAAGGTGGGTGGGGCGATATGTGAGCGTTTTGTAACCCACCTTTGTTTGCCTGTTTGTGTACAACTCTACCCGTGTACACTGGTGTGAACAGGCATATATATATATATAATATATATATATATATATATATATATATATATATATATATATATATATATATATATATATATATATATAACTGCTATATATATATATATATATATATCTTCACTATATATATATCTTTCTCTGCTATATATTTATATAGTATATAATTATATAATTATATATAATTAATTAAATGATTAAGAAAAATTAAAAGATTTATACTCAACATGCAATATTAGTTTGATCAAG